>LPNX011105630.1:534533-631012 GCA_001517045.1 Pseudotsuga menziesii
TTACAATATTTTCACTTCCCATTTATACCCAGAACATTTAGAATAGATGAAAGTTTAACAGTCTTATGTCACTTGTGTCAAAGCAGAATCCCAAACCTCTATAGCATTGCAAACGCACATAATAGTATAGGAGATGCATAGCACTAAGATAAATGCAACTATGGGAAGGTCCTAGGGTAACTTTAGGATCTAATATTAATTTTTGTAAGTAGGGTGAATTTTAAATTCATGATAGCTTAATGTTGCAACCTTACTATTGGATTCTTGAGTTTATATAATATTGATGGTTGGGTAATGGCATGTTTGCTGAGAAGCCAAAATGTGATCTTTAAATAGTATGCAAAATCAAGAATCCAATGGTTTGAATTTACACATATAAGCAAGTCCTCTAAAGCTCGTAAGGATAACAACTTTAATGGAGCTTAGGTTAAATCAAAGGCATTCCATTTCCTTGTCATACAATTTTTTTGCAAAATAATACACAATTAGGGACAGCCAAATCCATAGCATCATGAAATGTATGAACCTAACCCACCTGCTTCCAAAAGTAAGAGGCTGGGGGGAAGTGGAGGGATTGGGGGGGTTCTTGTGGAAAGGGAATTCTCCATAAAAATAATTCATCCTTTTAGCAAGAGGATAAGTTATAATAAAAAATCCAAGATAAACATCAGATGTGAATGACTTACCAATCATCAAAGTTATGCTATTTCCACCAAGAGAATCCTGCATATTAACAAGAATTAGTAGGGATTTTGTAAAGAGTTACAAAGATGATGCTTATGCACTTGGAACACGAGATATTCTATGCTATAGCTTCTGGGTATGGAACTTCTTATGGTTCCTACATCTAAGTAAAAAAGATTTTAGCAGGTACTTTGCATCTTTCGATCACATTCTTCCGCGACTTGTAGTTTGAGAGACTAGTGCAGTTGAAATATTGATGACTTTATCTACCCAGTTTACTAGACTGAAGCATTCACTTGTGCAATCATTGTTGAATTCTTGGCCTGGGAAAGGTATTGACACTATGGAGCACTTTGCCGTTAGAGGCACCTACAGTTGCAGGATGACCCAACAGATTCATTCATATCTTGTGGTCAAACTCATGGTTACCAACGATGATATGTGCCACAACTTCCTGATCGATTGTTGCAGCTACGAGAGAGAGTGCACGATAAAAATTGTTCTCAGAAAGCAATTTTTTTCACTCAATTGTATTATGTAAAATTCAAATATCAATTCTCTTCGGCATGATTATGATTTTTGTCTTTGTAGGTCCATTTGTTTCTTTATTGCACCGAAGAGGTGCATTCTACAACCCAGTAGGAAAGAGATGTGTAACTCCTTTCGTGCTCATCCTAGAGTTGACATGTGTCCTTTATAAAAAATAAGTAAACAAATTATTAAAAATAACATGTTGGCTGAAATTAAATTTAAAATATTTAGAATTGCATATATATGAAATAACATAAATTAGATGAACTAAAACCATAAGCATTGGATTACACATTTCCTCAACATTTCCACTCTAAAAAAGGGTTTACAGCTTGAGAGATTTTGATCCCTCTCAGTGCTTGGTAGATCCCCTTTTATATGGATCCATGCTGGTTTTAAAACCATTCATATCAAATTCCTATGGGAAAGATCTGTGGTGCCTTAGCATGGCACTTTTCTTGCATGCACAAGTTAATACTGATCACACAGGTCCACCTTGATTAGAAAGAGATAGAGAATGTTCTCGTGTTTACCATATTAATTTAGTGATATAAACTTATAATTGTCATTATCTAGTTTACAATCTTAATTTAGTAATATAAATGTAGAAGGCACAATATGCATTGCCATTTGGCTCCGCAATACATTTGTCTTGCTAGGATCATTCATAGGTATCAAACTTTAGCGAATAAATTTTCAATCTAGAATTTTTCAGGTCATCCGACCTTATAATTCCTAAGCAGATATAAAATCTAATGAACCAGTAGCATTAGATACAGACCTCCCTTACTCATTGGAACAAAGCATGATTGAGGTGGGGTCCGATGATTCCATCACACTAGACCCTGAAGATTTGGTGTCGATACTGAAATTGTGAGTAATTGAGGGAAATCAACCCAACCATTTCAGGACGAGCTTGATATGCCCCCACTTATTGTATAAATTACGGCTGATTCCTTTTTTTCTTAATTCGATCAAGCAACAAGTGAATGTAAACAATACTCCAACTAGAACATAATTTACAAATCCAATATATACTCTTAATTTCTTAACCAGTTTATCTAGCAGCTAGCTAATCCAACAGTTGGCTCCAACATGGAAAAATATCCTAACATGAAATAGAAGAGGAATAAATCCAAACTCCTGCATGCAATAAAAAATGCATTCAACCTATATGAGGACTTGACCTACCTATCTACTTGACATTAGGGTTATGATTTCCACTACTTTATATATGTATTATGTACTAGTACAACTTCTTAACTTATAGTTGGTGAACATCGTTAGGTCATAAGTTAAGTGTTATACTACACTTGTTTCATCTTCATACAATTTAAGAAAAACATAAAGTTAGTACACCCAATTTTTAGATAAAAACATCTATAAATATAATAATGTAACTACTCCACTACAACTAGGACTTCTGTGGAACCACAGGACCAAAGCTCAACCTTATAGATTGAATGGATCCATAAAATGAGAGATTCAAAGTTACCATGCTCTTTTATTTTTCTTTCAACATCGTGCCTTCACTTCTATCCATGGTTGTTCGCTACAGTGTTTTAGGCCTTACTCCTTGATCAGTCCTTGTGCTATCTCCCACTCGATCGGGGTCTTTCATCATCGAATCGGTGTAATGAATCGACTGATATTGCACCTCTGAAGGAACTGACCATATATATGTCTATAATATAACCATGTCAGAGGCACTATCCTTCACATTTGATTAAATGCTCCGGGGCATGGAGTGCTGGTAAGGATTTATAATAAATTAGAAGTTTAAAATGCGTCTTTTTATCATTATATGATGCATCCTTCGGGTATGGGTATTACTTCAGGTATGCTTATCAGGATATGCCTGATATGGGTATCATGGCATATATGTTTGTCACGTATAGTCCTTCCACCCACGGGGATGCTACTCACAAAGGGTATTACTTCGGGTATGCCTCTCACGCTCCTGGACAGTTCGTTAGATCCCAACTGAGGTCGTACAAAACCTATAGTTGTTATATTCTCAAGCTGCTCAATATACTTAACAAAACCTGCCCTTGTACCCAGGAAATTTACCTTATCAACCTAGCTTTAGAGCTAATAATTTATCGGTGGATATTACATATCTCTACGATGAGTAATTCTTGTAAAAGTAAATTCTTACCAGTCCCTCTCCAGTGTCAGCTTTCGTTCCTTGCCATCCATCCGTCCAATTCCAGTTTGAAATTCAGTTGTACTTGGACCTATGCCAGAACCAGTTCGAGAAGATCCAGATGTAGGCCTTCCAAAACAAGGGGATATTTCCATTTGACATTATTGAAACCTCCATCGAAGTCAAGAACACAAACAGAAGGAATATATTATTCAATATCGTGACTCAACTTTATCTAAAACGAGGCTACAAAGCAATATTGGTACTAAATATAAAATAAATACACAGAGAATACCCAATACTTTAATGTTATGTTATCTTTTTGGGTATCTCAGCAAACAATTTTCAATTTTTCAATCTGGTTAGCTATAAAATGAGATTTAGGGGTTCTCTGAATCGATTCAGAAAAAAACAAAGTGATCAACTTTAAGAATTTATGATTTGCGTTAGTCTAGTGAAAATCAAAGGATTCAAGTGACCCTTATGAAATTCCTGCACCATAAAACCAATAATAAAATTTTGGGCAATGGATTTTTCAATCTAATGTGCAGCATACACAACATCATACCATTAAATACATCACGATGGCAAGCATTTACTTTTAGGATTCACCCAAATATGCAATTAGATACATTCAATACTTACCTGGTCAAAGGTGCATCTCAGTCTGTCTCTGATTTGTAATTGAAGGCATCATCAAAACCAAATTCTTCTTTCAGCAACTTTACCTGCTTAGATATTTGACATATTGGTCATTAGTCAGCGTCTGTAAGAAGAGAAACAGGCCCCAGGGTAAAATATTGGCTTAATGGGTTAAATCAGGTATATTAGGAGAATAACCTATGATTCAAGATAAAAGAAGAAAACAGGGAGGAGAAAGCACCTTCTGCTCGCTAGTTGTGCTACAAAAAACACGACAGCCTCTGATTTTCACGAGCTGTCCAACAACTATACCCACTGATCCTGCTGCTGCGGAGACAAATACTTCATCCCCAGGATTAGGGTTTTCGATGATCATGAAGCCAATCCATGCTGTCAAGGAGGGCGCCCCTATCCCAAATTGAATCACCCCCATAATGAGAATTCAAATATATATACTACTTAAATAATGGAAAGAATGGCTGAAAAAAGGAAGCAACGATCTTGAATTTCCCAATAAACCACTAGCCACTAGCGAAGACATACCATTCAGAGAAAAACCCTTCAACAGAAATTTTCTTTACACAGCAGAGATATTTGATATGTCCTGTCCACTTAGGGTAACATTGCATCATCTAACAACACAAGGCAATATTTACAGCTTGTCCAGAAATGTAATTTTTTAAAGGGTTTTTATGAATTTCAACTTCAATTTCCAAAAACCCTAGGGCTATATGTATCACATCAACAATGTTTATATTTAAATCAGAAAATGTACCCATAACTCCCAAATAATCCCACGGTTTAACAACACTGATGTATATTTTTCTGAGAATCTCTCCTGGAACAACAGCGTACTCGGATACTTAATGGAGACCTGAAATAATATCCCCAACTTCAAACGTCGAATTACCAGATGTTGCTACCTTCCCTACTGCATGAGATTGGATCACCAGCATCAGCACAAATTTTTTAGGAATTATAAAAATACAAACACTACGCAAAAGCAGAATCAAGATGAAATTGAAATCATAACCAAACAAACCGGTTTAACTGAAAATTTTGGAGATAGAGGCCATCATTGAGTTGTTTCATTTGCTGTCATAGATATGGATCATAATTAACCAATGTCAATAGTTAACCATATGGGTTTTTTATGGTTAACTGAATTCCAATCTCAGCTCTAAAAAACGTCTAGAAACTACAATTCTTGAACCGATGGGCATATTGGCATGGGTCCGTGGGATTTATATGGGGAAAGGCTTTGAATATTTCGTTGAATCCAAAACCATCATATAGTGGAATCTCCAATGCAGATTGAATAAATCTTCAGTGACCGCCCCACTCCTGTACTACTGCAAAGTAATAAAATTTTATGGGTTTCATAATTTATTCGCAGGGTTTTAGAATTTATTCACAGGGTTCCCATTCAAAGAGAATTTGTGGGGTTTGGTTTTGATCTGTCATTATAGCTACATGTGATAAATTATATAGTTAATTGCGACTGTGGAGAATTACATAATAATAACAAAAATCATATAGTTCCTTTATGTTATTCTCACTTAGGTTTAAAACCCATAACTAAATAGACATGACATTAAATTTATGACCAATTTTACATAACATTAAACGTACATAACACTTACAAGAGTATACATGACATTAAATTTATGACCAAGCTTCCATTATACTAAATGTAAATAACACTTACAAGAGTGTAATAATTTTCAATTAAAAAAAAACCCATATGGTTAACTATTGTTATTGTCTACAGAAATCCATACCTTTGGCACAAAAATATCTCTGGGCGATCCATCTCTGCCCACATTTCCAATATCCAATTGGGTTTCTCTGATTTTCAAATGGGCATCGATGACGCACCCTTTGTTAGCATATGAAACTAGTATTATCTCTCTGTTGGGAACTAGATGCTCCATGCTGCAAACAACCTCAAATGTAGACACCAACACTCACTGCACTTCAAAATAATTAAAAAGGAAGTAGGTCGCTTGACAAAAGCAGTGAGTTTTATTTTTATCCATAGATCCCATGACACATCTCGCTGAACCGTTTTTTTTCCGAAGTGCATCTCACTCAACCTACGAACAGTTTGATTACAAAGTACGCTACACAACATGTCAGTTGTTGTGTGAGTAAACTTATGAGTCAATTGGTTTGGTTTGGTTGAATAGACACGCACTTAAAATTACTTAGCAAATTGGTAAAGTGCTAAGATGAATTTTTATTAACTATATAGATTCATTCTGATTTAACATGGATCCATTTTTTTTTTAAATTTATGAAAATTAGTTTCAATTATTTTTGGTGTATTTTTTTTTTAATTTTAAATTCAAGAAATTTGGTTTCTCTTGCTTGAATGATAGAAATTTTAATTACTTTTCATAATTTTTCATTTTATGAGAGGACATTATTTTTAATTACTTTTTTATTTTGGTAAGGTTATGTTACAACATCTTCCCTAAATTTGAATGTAAAGCATACGGCTTCTTTGGATGCCATAAGAACCATGCTTCTTTGGATGACATCATACTAAAAATATTTATGCATAATCACACTCTAAGGGATTGAATCCAACTCAATGATGATAATCTAGTCTAGAAGTCCCAGGACATGTGCTAGAACATCATGATGATAGCTGATTTTGTGTTTCTAGCTGAGCGGTGACACATGGGGCGGTCTACATTTTACTAAACTTTAACACTGCAGGTGGATTCATAAACAAAGGGGTCTTTGAATCCATTTGCAGTGTTATAATTTAGTAAAATGTACAAATTCATTATCAAATTTTCATTTTTTTCCATTGTCGGAGTGACACAATTAAAAATGACTAGATAAATGACCAAATTTTATATGGTCATTTGTATTCTACATATATCGTGATCAAATTTGGTCAATTATCTTGGTCGTTTTTAGTTGGTTTCTATCCCATTACCAAAAGTGGTCATTTATCTTGGTCGTTTTTAGTCAGATCACTTAGAATTATCAATTTTGGTCATTTATCCCTTCTAGGAGATTGTGGTGACCAAAACTTTTGGTCTCCTGGTCATTAATCTCTCATTCTCCACTAGTGAGATATGAAAGTGAAGATTCTTCAAGCGAGGATGAATATGTTTTGATATTAGCTCTCACAGATAACATTACTCATGGTAGTGATGATTGGCTTATAGACAGTGGAGCTTCCAAACATATGACGGGATTCAAGGAATCTTTTGTAAGACTGTCAGAACATGAATCACCTCACAAGGTGAAACTAGGAGATGACTACCAATATCCAATAAAAGGTAGCGGGGAATCTTCATACAAGCTAGACTTTGGTAAGCCTCTAACAATGAAAGAAGTATTGTTTATTCCAGGACTCAAGAAGAACCTTCTATCTATTTCATCCTTGGATGAAAAAGGAATGCGGGGTGCATTCATAGATGGTCAAGTCATCATGTGGCCAAAAGGAAAGACAATTGATGATACGGTAGTGATTGGAGAACAAGAAGGAGGCTTGTACAAATTGAAGGGTCATCCAGAACAAGCCTTGATACATGATTCAGTAGAACCAAACGAGCTTTGGCATAGAAGGCTTGCACATGTGCATTACAGAGCACTACCTATTGCAAGCAAAGTTGTTGAAGGTATTCCAGAATTCCAAGCAAAGGATGATGGAGTTTGCAAAGGATGTGCGAAAGGGAAGAATACAAAGAAGACATTTCCTAGCAGCAAAAGCAAAGCCAAAGGAATTCTAGAAATCATCCACTCTGATGTATACAGTTCGATGTCATAAAACTCACTAAGCGGGTATGCATACTATGTTTCTTTTATTGATGATTTTTCTAGAAAGACATGGATTTATTTTATGAAAAACAAAGATGAAGTATTTAGCAAGTTCAAGGAATTCAAAGCCTTGATCGAGAACCATACTGAAAAGAAGATCAAGACCATTCGATCAGATAATGGTGGATAATTCACTTCGGATGAATTCAAAGAGCTATGCAAAGACGCAGGGATTAAGAGGGAGTTGTCAACTCCTTATAATCCACAACAGAATGGGGTTGCAAAACGGAAGAACAGAACTATCATGGAAGCTGCAAGAGCTATGCTTCATGATCAAGATCTACCTATGCATCTTTGGGCTGAAGCTGCTAGAACAGCAGTGTATGTATAGAACCGTACTCCACATAGAGTACTCGAGAACAAGACTCCTAAAGAAGCATTCTCCGGAAAGAAACCGGAAGTCAGCCATCTCAGAATATTCGGTTGTCCTGTGTACATCCACACTCCAAAAGAGAAGAGAAGAAAACTTGATCCTTCAGGAAAGAAGGGCATATTTGTGGGATACTTTGAAAGCTCGAAGGCTTACAGAATCTACTTTCTAGGATACAAGAAGATTGAATTCAGCAAGGATGTAACATTTGATGAAGACATAGCTTACAACAAATCCAGAAAGAGACCTGCTGAAGAACCTGAAGAAGTAGAAGCAGAAGCACCTAGGATCTGTGATACAATCATGAATGAAGAAGCTCAAGAATAAGATCGAGAGTTCAAGGAACCACAAAGACATTTAGATCCACCACTGGAGAATAATCCTCATAAGAGGAAAACTAATTGGGTATGTGAACTTATCCAAGGTGCGGAAAGACATGGAGCTCCAGAAGAGAATCACAGAGAAAGAAAGAGGACAAGATCAAATTCTGGGTATGTAGCTTTACGATGTGATTTTATTGATAAAGAAACTTCCAGTTATGAAGAAGAGGCAGAACAAAAAGAATGGAAGGATTCTATGATCGAGGAATATCAATCGATCATGAGGAATGATGTTTGGGATGTTGTCCCAAGACCAAAAGGGAAGTCAGTCGTCACTTCCAAATGGATCTACAAGATAAAGCATGCTGCAGACGGTAGCATTGAAAAGTATAAGGAAATATTTGTAGCTCGAGGATTCTCTCAGAAAGAGGGAATAGACTATGAAGAGACCTCTGCACCTGTAGCCAAATACACTTCCATCATATCAGTACTTGCTCTGGCTGCAGTGATGAAATGGAAGATACACTAGATGGATGTCAAGACTGCTTTCTTGAATGGTGTAGTGGAAGAGGAAGTGTATGTAGAACAGCCACTTGGTTTTGAGACACATGATAGAGAATCTCATGTATTTAGATTGAAGAAAGGCCTGTATGGTTTAAAACAGGCACCCGGGACCTGGTACGGCAGAATTGACAGCTTTCTATCTAGTTTGGGCTTTACCAAGAGTAAAGCGGATTCCAACCTTTACTACAAGGTTGAAGATGGCAATCCAATGATACTCCTTTTATATGTAGATGATCTATTTGTGACAAGTACAGATGGGTTGATTGTTGATATGAAGAGAAAGCTTGCTGCTGAGTTCGAAATGAAGGACTTGGGGATGATGCATTGCTTTCTAGGTATGGAGATGTGGCAGAGTACAGATGGAATCTTCCTTGGACAAGGGAAGTATGCAGTAGAGATCCTGAAGAGGTTTGGGATGATGGACTGCAAGGCAATGGGCACACCTATGGCATCGAACCTGAAGCCTTTGAGTGATGCTTTGTCAGAGTCGGTTGATGCTACGATGTATCGTCAGATGATTGGGTCATTGATGTACTTGAAAAACATGAGACCAGAAATTTGCTTTGTTGTGAACAGCTTAAGCCAGTACTTGATAGATCCGAGAAGTGTTCACTTGATTGCTGCAAAGCGTATTCTGAGGTACCTGAAGGGTACAATTGATTATGGGCTCAAGTACGATGCGAATCAGAAGATTAACCTGGAGGGTTATGTTGATTCATATTGGGAAGGCAGTGCCATCGACAGGAAGAGTACTTCAGGATGTTGCTTCAGTATGAGATCAGGTATGATCTCTTGGTTTAGCAGGAAGCAATCCTGTGTGGCACTGAGTACAGCTGAAGCAGAGTATGTCACATCTTGTTCAGCTAGTTGTGAGGCAGTATGGCGATGGAAGCTACTGTCTGATATATTTGATCTCCAGTTGGATGCTACTTGTATATATTGTGACAACTAGAGTTCCGTGAAGTTGTCAGAGAATCCAGTGTTCCATGACAAGTCGAAGCATATCGAGATCAAGTATCACTATATCAGGGATATGGTGCAAAGAGGAGCATTGAAGCTCCTGTATGTTGTGACGGAGGAACAGATAGCTGATGCATTGATGAAGCCATTGGCTAGGATGAAGTTTCAGTACTTCAGAGAGAGACTTGGTGTTCTCCAGATTGAGGCTTCCTCCCAGAGAAAGTGATGAGACCCATAGCCATTCTGACATGGTGAGAGGATTGGTTCCTTCCATGGTTAGACGTAAGGGCTGAGCCATTCTGTCATGGTGATAGGGTTGCTCCCTTCCATGCCAGATATGAGTGATGGCCATTCTGTTGAGTAGGATAGATGTAAGGGCAATTTCCATTCTAGGAATGGAGGCACCTGGTCAGTTACCAGGAAGACTCAGTGTAAAAGCTGAGTAGCCATTCTGATGTGATAGAGGGATGTGTTCCCACTTGATCATATGTAAGGGATGAACCATTTTGTTCATGGCTAAAGGATTTAGTTCCTTCCATGTCAGATGTGAGTGTTGGCCATTCCGATGAGCAGGTCAGATGTAAGGGCAACTGACATTCTCGAGGAGAATGGAGGTGCTTGGTCAGTTGCCAGGTAGCTCAGTCGAGGAGGACTGGGGGCCATTCTGATGTGATTGTAGTTTACTACAAGATCAGATGTGAGTGCACACCCTTCCATCACTGTGATAGGATGTGTTCTTTTCTAGATGGATGTAAGTGCTGAGCCAGTCTTCGCATCATGTGTTGATTAGATGTAAGTGCTGTGCTAGTCTTCGCATCATGTGTTAATCACACGTAAGTGCAGTGCTAGTCTTCGCATCATGTGTTGATCAGACGTAAGTGCTGGGCCTTTATGATGATTAGGTCAAATGTGAGTGTTGGGCATTCCTTTCTGACGAGTAGGTCAGATGTAAGTGCTGGGTGAAGACCTACATGAGGAGTAGCCCTACAACCAGCATGAAAAAGGGCTGGCTCTATATAACTTCCTATGACGAGAAGAATCTTGAGATAGAACCAAGGATGATCCAAATCAAGTGATGATCGAGATCCAGTAATGATGATCCAGCAGTGATGATCCAGATTGTGTGATGATCCAGATCCATTCTAGTGATGATGATCCAGATCGGGAGATGATCCAGATCCAGTGATGATGTTCTATGATGATCCAGATCGAGAGATGATCCAGATCCGATGATGATGACTTGAATATAATGATGACTTGAAGACAAAGATGACTTGAAGATGAAGATGAGTTGAAGACGATATGATCCAGCTGATACAGAGAAGAAGACCAGTGCTGAAAATTGTGTTGAAAGAATACCTTCCTAGTTAAGAGGTAGTGTTGATGTATATGTAACTTCGGAATGTATTCTTCTATGTATTGTACCCCGATGTTTATTCCGGGATGTTTCTATTATGTATTTGAGTCATGTGGTCATGCCCCGATGTTCTGATCGGGAAGATTAATAATGTAAACAAGTCATGTCAAGTCATTAGGTAAGTCCCCATAGTTTTGGGGCACTCGAGTTATTATACACTAATTAAGTTGTAGGCTCAGGTAAGTAATGTTAGGTCGAGCCTACGAGTGAAAATGTAATTCAAGTGAACGGAAGAATATAAATAGAGAGTGAGACTCTCTATTTATCACACACATCATTCACTCTCTTAAGTGAGGCATACTTGTGGAGGAGGAAATATACTGGGACTAGAAGGCCACTACTGTTAGGAGATCTCTTACTGTTTTGGTGCTGATTTTACCTCTAAGGAAGTTGCGGGGTTTTCTCCTTTATGGTTTCCCCAAGTAAAACTCTTTGTGTCTCTTGTCTCTTGTGATGTGCTTATGTTTTATTGATGTACTTGTTATTATCTCAGTGAAAAGAACCTAAGATCATAATGCTAGCTTATTTGATGAAAAACTAACAAGAAAAACCTCGAAAGAACATTTTAGCACAAATTATAGGATCTCCTAGGATATTTTCTATGCTACCTGTAGCAAAAACTTGAAAGAGCATCCTCAAAAATACTATAGGATCTCCCAGGATCTTTTCTATGATACCTTCCCAACTTGTCCATGGCCAACCTGTAGCAAAACCTCAAAAGAGAATCCGAGCATAGGCAATCAGATCTCTAAGGATATTTTACGTGCTATCTATACAATCTATCCATAGAGTATCACCCTCATACTCATCACAACATCATCCTGGTGCATATCATCATCATATGATCATCTTGATCACCATCATAGCAGAAATTGAAGCATCATATCGATGCTCATCACACAGGGCTTACATTCACAACCATGGTAAGGATCCTCCTACCATGCTTGGTATGGATCCTACAAATGTGTCCCATCACTTCTAACTTGAAGTATCTTCTATATAAAGAATACTAAGCCTCTCTCTAAAGTAATCTAAGTTCACCTTGGTTAGTGGTTTGGTCAACAGATCTGCTATCTGCTCATCTGTCGTAACTTACTGGAGCTTCATTGCTCCTCTTTTCACCATATCCCTGATATAGTTATATTTGATCTCGATGTGATTCAACGTGTCATGAAACACCAGTTTCTCAGACAACTTCAGACAACTCTTGTTGTCACATAAGATACAGGTAGCATCTAATAGGAGATCAAATAACTCATATAGTAACTTCCTAAGCCATAATGCCTCACAACTAGCTGAACAAGCTACGACGTACTCTGCTTTGGCTATACTCAGTGCTACATAGGATTGCTTCCTACTAAACCAAGATATCAAACCTGATCCCATAATGAAGAAGCACCTCAAGGTGCTCTTTCTATCTGCAACACTTCCTGCTCAATCTAAATCAACATAACCCTCCAGGTTAAACTTTTGATTTGCATCATACTTGAGCCCATAATCAATTGTACCCTTCAGGTACCTTAGAATATGCTTTATAGTAATCAAGTGAACATGTTTAGGATCTGTCAAAAACTGGCTCAAGGTGTTCACTGCAAAGCAAATATCTGGTCTCGTGTGCGTTAGGTACATCAAGGACCCAATCATTTGACGATACATCATTACATCAACCGACTCTGATGAAGCATCACTCAATAGATTCAGGTTCGATGCCATAGGTGTGGTCATGGCCTTGTAGTCCATCATCCCGAACCCCTTCAGGATATGTACTGCATAATTCCCTTGTCCAAGGAAGATTCCATATGCACTCTGCCATACCTCCATATCTACAAAGTAATGCATTATTCCCAATTCCTTCATCTCGAATTCGGCAGCAAGCCTTATCTTCGTGTCGGCAATCAATCTATCCTCACCTGTCACAAACAGGTCATCCACATATAATTGGAGTATCATGGGATTTCCTTCATCAACCTTGTAGTAAATGTTGGAATCTGTTTTACTCTTGGTAAAGCCAAAACATGACAAGAAGTTCTCAATAATGCCATACCATGTCCTAGGAGCTTGCTTAGAGCCATACAAAGCTTTCTTCAATCTGCACACATATGAATCCCTGCCACGTGTCTCAAAACCAAGTGTCTTGTCCACATACACTTCCTCTTCGACTACACCATTTAAGAAAGCTATCTTGACATCCATCTAGTGTATCTTCCATTTCATCGTTGTAGCTAGGGAAAGTATTGTTCTGATGGAAGTGTATCTAGCTATAGGAGCAAAATTCTCTCCATAACCTATCCCCTCTTTTTGGGCGAAGCCACAAGCAACAAATCTTTCCTTGTATTTATCTATGCTACCGTCTGCAGCATGCTTGATCTTATAGATCCACTTGGAAGTCACAAAAAACACCAGATTTGGTCTTAGAACCACTTCCTAAACAATGATTCTTCATGATCAACTAGTGTTCCTCGACCATGGCATCCTTCCATTATTTCTTTTCCACACCTTCTTCATAACTAGAAGGTTCTTTGTTCATAATGTCACAGAGTAAGGAAACATAGCTGATGTGTCATCTTGTCTTTTTCTTTTCTCTACGTTCTTCTTCTGTAATACCATACCTTTTTGCATCTTGAATGAGCTCTCTAGTCCATGTAGGTTTCCTTTTGTGAAAGTTCTTCTGATGGGTTGGATCTACAGGTTCTTATGGATCTTCTATTTCATGATCCACTTTTGGATTTGCTTTATTCATGGTGGTGTTTTGTATTCTGTATACCCTTGGTTCTTCATTATCTTCAACAGGTGTCTTCCTTGATTTGATGTATGCTGAATCTTCATCAAAATTCACATCCCTGCTGATGTCAATCTTCATGAATTCTGGAAAGTAGATTCTGTATGCCTTAGAGCTTTCACTGTAACCCACAAATATAACCTTCTTTCTTGAAGGATATAACTTTGTCCTCTTTTCTTTTGGGACATGTGTATATACTGGGAAACCAAATATCTTGAGATGGCTAACTTTTGGTTTCTTACCAAATAATACTTCTTATGGTGTCTTGTTGTCAAGTATCTTGTGAGGTGTTCTATTTTCTGAATATACAATTGTCCTTGCTACTTATTCACATAGGTGTATGGGTAGATCTTGGTCACGAAGCATTTCCTGTGCTATTTCCATGATTGTTCTATTCTTCCTTTTTGCAACCCCATTCTATTGTGGATTTTAAGGAGTGGTCAACTCCCTCTTAATCTCTGAATCAATGAATAAATTATTGAAGTTCCCTAATGTGAATTCTATGCCATTGTTGGATATAAATATATTGATATTCTTATAAGTTTGATTCTCTATCAAGGATTCAAATTCCTTGAACTTATCAAACACTTCATCTTTATTCTTAAAGAAATAAACCCAAGTCTTCCTAGAGAAATCATCAATGAAGGAAACATAATATACATACCCACTCAAAGAACTGGATGACATTGGACCACACACATCGTAGTGGATAATATCCAAGTTTCCTTTTTCCTTGCTTTCATTGCTTGGAAATGCCTTCTTTGTTTTCTTTTCTTTTTCACATCCTTTAAAGATACCTTCATGTTTTGACTTGATTTCAGGAATTCCTTCTACTACTTTTATTGCAATTTGTAGTGTTCTATAGTGCACATGTGCAAGATTTCTATGCAAAATTTCACTTGGCTCCATGGATTCATGAACCATGGCATGCTCAGGTTGTCCCTTGAATTTGTACAATCCTCCCTCTTTCTCTCCAATCACTACTTCATCATCAACGGTTTTACCTTTAGGACAAATAAGCACTTGTCCATCCACAAATGCAACTCTCATCCCTTTTGCATCCAAGGATGATATGAAGAGATTTTTCTTTTTGAGTCCAGGTACATATAGAACTTCTTGCATCTTTAAGGACTTCCCAGAGTCTAGCTTGTAGGAGATTTCACCACTTCCTTTTATAGGATATTGGTAGTCATCTCCAAGCTTTACCTTATTAGGTGACTCACATTTATATAGATATATAAAGGATTCTTTAAACCCAGTCATGTGTTTGAAATCCCCATTATCAATAATCCAATCATCACATCCATGAGAAATAGTACCTGTGAGGGCAGAAATCAAGACATATTTATCGCCACTTGAAGAGTCTTCACTTTCTTCTCTAGTCTTCTTCTTTGGAGGTTCGTTATATTCAACAACATGAGAATGCTATCTCTTCTTGTTATTCCTCTTCTTTCTGTTATTGAATCTTTTTTTATTCTTGGGACATTTTGAGGAATAATGTCCTTTCTCATCACAAGTGAAGCATCGAACATGGGAGAGATCTTTCTTCTTCTGATGGAAGTGATGGTGCTTCTTGTTATAATATTTATCCCTCTTGAAATTACTTCCCTTAATATGTGCTGTGAGTGCTTGGTATTCACTTCCCATCTTTTCTTCTCGGGCCACAACCCTAGCTTCTTCTTGTGAACATTCCTCCCCTAGTCTACTTAAAGACATCAATTTCTTCCTAGCACAAATACCTTTGATGAATGAGTCCCATGAACTAGGTAGGACATTCAATGTGGTCATGAAAATTTATCCATTATCCATTACTTCATCCACTTCTTCAAGTTATTCCTTGATTTTCAAGACCCTAGTAAAATAGTATTGGATGGTCTCCCCATTCTAGATCTTGACACTCTTCAATTGGTTCCGTAGTGTCATCTTCCAGTTTATGTTCTTTCCTTTGGTGTCAAACATCTCCTTGGGTGTCTTTAGGGAAGAAAAATATGGTATGAGATGGTATTTAATAGAATCAGCAATTATTATCTAGGGTTTGACCAAATTCTTTTTGTGTAAGACCTTAGCCTCATCTCCCTTTGGAACTGGAATCTCTTCACTTATGTAGGTATCCAATTCATTTTCTTCGATGATTAACCCAATCCTATACTAACATGCTCGAAAGCTATCAGCCCCTTCAATATTATATTCAAGCTTGGTGTGGTAACACATCTTAAATAGTACTTCAAATGGAAAATAGAGAGTTTTAGGTCTTACCACTTAAATGCTAAGAACTGGACGTGCAAGCTCATGTGGAAATTATGAAATTTGACCTTCTAGAATTGACTGTAATGTTTTTGGTGTAACCTAGAGATTTCAGATCCTCAAGGTATGAAACTTTTTCTTGTGGTATCTTGTCCTATTTTCTTTCCAATCCCATAGTTTTTAGCTGAAATGGATTCTCCAAGAGAGAGATATGCCAAGTATCACAACGTGACCTGTTTATGGGATAAAACAGGATAGCTAAGTTGTACGGTGTTCCACATGTAACTGGTTTAACTTCGGCCTCTAAAACTTGGACCAGTGAAACTACAGTCCATTATATCACTGAAATGTTTTGAAGAATTTAATTTGTAGCTTCCTATCCCAAGTTGTTACCTTTTTCCTTAGGTCACTTGTTTATGACAGATATCTAGAAGAGGTAGAAACCCTAATTCGTATGGATCATAAAAAATGATACAACGAATTAGATGCTGTGCTTCGAACATAAGATATAGGGGATGTTACCTTCATCTTGTAGAAGTTTCAAATCTTGAAACTTCATAAAAATATACTTCTAGCAAAAATTCCAAGATGACTAGATTTTGCAATGTGAAAGCCTTCTCTAGTCTAGCCTCCTCTTGCCTTTGATGAATTGTGGATAGAAAACCAAAAAATAAAGAATCCCTAGCTTTTGTCACTTTACAATGTCTTCTTCTTAGTTCTGCTCTGATACCATGTTAAATTTTTCGATAAATTCGTTCCATATTATCAAGGATCACTAAGAGAATAATAAGCACATCATAACACTTACAAGAGACAAAGGGCATAAAGCATTTCATCGGAAAAAACCACGAAGGTGAAAAACCCTGCAAATTCCTCAGAGATAGAATAATCTCCAATACAAAAGATCACAAGGATCGACCCAAAAATATAATTCTCTCCAGCAGCTACTCCTCCACCACTTGTGCACACTCCTCTTTCTCACTTGTGGCAAGGGAGTGAATGAATAAAATGAGAGACACAACATCTCTATTTATACACTGACTTAACTTATATTTAACCCTAACTGGGCCAACCTTCTAAGGAGGTATAATAACCCATCAACATGTCGTCTACTAGTCTGACCCCTTCTTGGTGTTCTATTAACCCATCAAGTATAAGTTGCGACACTTACAATAATACTTGCAATACTTACGACACTTACAATACAAATGGCGACACTTCTAATCGAGGAATTTAACATCTCCATCAGTAATACAATATTGTGCAAGTACAATACATAGAAGAATATCTTCTAAAGTTACAACTACATCAACACTGCTAAAGTTCTTGTTTAGTACTTATGCTTCCTTAGGGTCTTATAACTCTTAGTTTATTAAAAATATTAATCATATGTCGTGTTTTTATATGTGCAAGTTATTAAATTGAACTAGATTATGATCTTGATTCTCTTATGAGGGAAAATTGCAAAACATGGAATATTGCATATGCCATGTTCACTAAGCCTAAGCCTAGGGATTAATTGTATTTGTATTAAGTTAAGGTTTTAACCTAAGATTCATCTGTTAAAAGGTCTTAAACGTTTGGTACATACCTTATATTATTACATAAGACTTGGGGTTGACTTAAAGCTAGCGCAGACCATATATGGACTGTACACTTTAAACCTTATCATTGTAATAATTTAACCTTGCTATAGTGCATAGGTGGTAATGTTCATGGTGATATGAAATAGGGTGGCAATATAACATAAGGTGGATATCATATGTTTAATAGGGTTAGAGCATTGGTATGGGAAAAGGAGGTCATGAAAGCAATGATGCTTCAATATGGAGAGTAGGTTTGATAATTTGTTAATGGACTCCAACTGGTGCATTCAATGCTCTTGGAAAAACATGACAGCCCCAAGTTTAGGGCCTGGTCACACGATGGTTTTTTTGTTTGCAAATCTTGTGTTGGGGTTCGGTCTTGCTCTACGCAGGGGAAATGGAGGCAACCTCCATTGTCATGCAGGTAAGATCCCGATTGGTTTATCAGCATTGTTATGGTTTACAAATGGTTGAATTTCAGCGTGGTCATACTTCTCACCTAGATCGTATTTCCATTTTGGTTGCAGGTGACAGGGTAGAGAAAGTGGGATGGCTCCATACCTTATTATCAAATCCAAGTGTTTATAATTTGGCCATGGTAAGCCTGTGAGTAATCCTATACTTGGTACCTCTTGGCCCTCTTGGGGATATTGCGTTTCAATTCATTGCTTGTTTGGGGTTTTATGATGTGGGTTTTGATTTCACCTTCAAGCTTAATATTACAGACTTGGGTTTTAATTAAATGTTTCAGTGGCTTATGGCCATGGGTAGAATCATGTTTCCCTTGGCTCTGGGTATAAATTTTGGGTTTGTATTTATAAAATTGTTTGGTCCTTTAAGCCATGAACTGGACCATTGCTTGCAATGGTGCCATAGCCCATTGGCATGCCTGTAAAGACTTCGTTTTGGATTTCGAAGCGACTGTGTGGAGACACTGTGATTCACCATGTTGTGTATGATGTATATACTCTGCAGTTATAAAAAAATGAATCATGTTATTTTGCTTACTGTGTTGGGTAATGTGAATGCTATGTTAATGGTTTATGGATAGAGATCTTAGGAACAAAGATATGCCTTTGTGCAAGTTTAGGTATTGAGTAATTATAATGGCTGTAATTGGTGAACAACGTGGGTTTGAAAGACCAAGCTGTGGATGGCTTGTGCCTTCCCTATCATGGCTGCGATATCTATGTGGTATAATTAATGTAGATAATTTAATGAATAGCTTTAAGTATGAATTGTTAGCAGAGTAGTTGGTTATTAAAACCATACCGTGTAATTTTATTTTGGCATTTGTTGTAACTTAGTTGAATGATGTGCATAGCATCTTTTGGTTGTTTAATATTATGAAATCGTGACTTTGGTAGAAGCGAGGGTTAGAATCCCACGATGGCATTCATTGTTGTGCTTAGATTGTAAATCGACTCTGTGTATTTCAATTTTGGTCGAGGCAATGTTGTAGCGAAATCATAGTTTTTCTTAACATCATGGTAGTGGTGTATAAATTGTTTCTCGCATACAGGTTATGTATAGCATGGCTATAACGTGTATGCAAATGAAACCTCATAGGGTTTGACTTTGTTTGGATATTAATGTGATGAGTTGTATTTTAATAAATAAGAAGAGTCTGGGCTTGTATTCCCATAGTATTCGATTCCTATCTATGTATGGATTTATAATATGATTTCATTGCTATTTAATATGTTATGTTTACTGTGTAAGATGTATTATTTTAATTTGTTTATGGTAATGTTTTGATGAGTTGTGTAATTTATTTTAAAGGTTATGTATAAATGGAAAAGATAGAAATATGAATTCTTTTATATGAATTTATGTTCAAAGATTCGTGAAGGACCACATGGATGGTCAAAATGCTTCCTTCGTTCATTTAGTTCTGATACTAATAATTTAAGTGCAAATTTTTAATATTAGTTTATTCTTATCATGGAAGACCTTGATAGGTCTTAGATGAGTTATTTATCTTTGGATTTAAATGTATAAATATCTTTCAGAAAATTTTATGCATGATGACTTTATCTATTTATATATTTATTTATAAAGTAGTTACGTTTGTAAGTAATACCCTAAGGTATCTAATTAGTATATTTATTTCTTTAAATCTTTCTCCTATTATTAAATCAAATTTAATCTAAACATGTCTCTACTGACAAATGAAATATGTTAGTAGGGTTATAAATAATAAGTGAGCAATAATGATAGGTCTGAATAAACCTAGTTTATACATAACCCAGTTTTATAAATAATGCTACTACAAAATTTAAACTAGCGTGTAGAACCCTTGAAGAACATCAACCAATGTATTCAAGTTTGCAAAGATAAACCCATAGTCAGACATTGCCTAATCCTGGTATAATAACTCATATACTGCCCAGGGTAAATATTTATAAGACATGTAAACCCTAGAAAGTATAGACAGAGCAATCCTTTCTAGGTCTAGAATACCATATGAATCTTTACCTAAAACAGCCAGCATTTATGATAGAGATGAACTTAACAAACCAAGGACTCATACCTGTAATTTTTCTAAATATCCTTTAATGGATGAACCTGCACACTTTTAAATAACCAGTATTATCAAATTAAGACAGATATGACCTCTGATTTTGATGAGAAAATCACTTCAAAACTACCATGTTCCTCCCAACCATGACCCATAACCGTTCCTGTTTTTAATCTGGAACCCCCTTGAGAGGGACTCCAACATGCCATTAGCTTAGAGCTCCTAAGATAAGGTTTCCTATCTCGTGTATCAGATCTAGATTCGTCCTCCTTTTCCTTCCATGAAATGTTTCTTCAACAATTTACTTGAGAGAAAACACACAAAAAATGACTCCTCACATGATAGTTCAAAACCCCAAGCCTTTCCTTGGCTTGAGTTTTTATGGACAGACTTTTTAGTCAAAGGGATAGTTAAATCAAGAAACCTTGGTTTCTTGATTTAACCCTTTTCAATTACTGTGGATAATTATTAATATTTTAACTTAGGAACTTTCTACTAGCTCCTAATTGGACTTCTATCGATATTATGTTATTTATTAATATTTCATAATAAATAATAATTGTTGGAGCTCTTATTCTTTCTTTCATTTTTTTATTATTAATATATTTAATTCCTTATAGATAACATTTATAAAGTACATAATAATATAACATTTTATTAACCTTTGTGTTTGGGGCATCATATACCATGATCCCTAGAATTAATGACACTTCTTTATTAAGGTCAAGTAGGTAGATGGTTTAAGTCTACTAGGCTGGGTATCTCTAAACATCCTTTACATTTTGGATTTCCCTCGTATAACGTGGCATCTCTTCAATACTTTGATGAGAGTACATAAATTCAAAATTTCATTTAATCACTTATAAATAAGTATGATGAGATCAATATTTTTTTCGAGTTGTTTTCAATCGAAAGTCATGAAATTATTTTTAGTAACCCCTAGTGCTTACCAGAGCCCATACTCAATGCCTATAGAAGGGAGTTACAAACATAGTGCAATTCCAAAGCTTTCACTCAACACTAAATGATAGGATGTACTTGTACGATACACCTAGGGATACAATGGCTAAGGATCCAATGCTTCAGATCTTATGCTCAACATCAACATGGAAGGATCCATGGATTATGACCAACACATCCAATTATCTTTTCATGTGTTCCAAAGCTTCTCCTTCAACATAGAGGTAATTAATCACGTACTCCAGAGCTTCTCTCTCAAACCAAATCATCAATCACTAAAAATTTCTAGTTTTCCTCGCTCAACACAAAACATCTCGTCAATCATGTGCTTCAGAGTCCACGTCCAACATATATAAGCGTATACATATATCATCAATAATTGGCTTACACCCAACATATAATATAAACCATCATGTTCATATGCAATGGGATCTTTGACCCAATATAAAAATAAAACACCAAGATAATCAACATAATCAATAGGCACATGCCTATAAGTGTTAGGTCCAAAATTTAGGATATTACACTAATCCATAGGAGGTAGCTTTTAATTTTCAACTTTGATTGATGATTTTAGCAGGAAAATGTGGATTTATTTCCCCAAGAACAAATCAGATACCTTCTCTAAGTTCAAATAGGTAATGGACCTCACTAAGAGGGAGTCTAGAAAAATCATTAAAGTGCTCAGGTCAGATGTGGGAGGTGAATATGATTCACATGATTTTACTCATTTATGCAAGCAACACGAAATCTAGAGATAGTTCAGGACCACATACACTCGATAGTAGAATGGATTTGATGAACAAAAGAATTAGACAATCATGCACATGGCCTGTAGCATGTTGTTACAAAAGAATCTATGAGATGAGTCTTGGGCTGAATCTGTTGCATGCTTAGTCTACTTTATCACCAGATAACCCATAGTGAGTGTTTATGACAATATTCATGAAGAAGCATGGAGTGTCACCAAGTCTATTGTTTCTCATCTATAAGTTTTTGGTTCAGTTTCATTTTCACATGTACCTGATGAAGTTAGAAGACATTTGGATAAGAAGAGTGGGTGATGTATTTTCACTGGTTACAGTGAACAACATAAGGCTTACAAGCAGTATGACGTTGTATGTAAAATGATTGTGGTGAGTAGAGATGTGAAATTCCTTGAATAGAAATGATGGAGTGATGTTTTAGACATACATTAGTAAGAGAGTTGAGACCTGTCAGATATACCTATTAGAATTCCAATATTGGAAGAACAACAACAAGAAATTAGTGGCCTTGTAATATCCCGAATTTTGGACCTAACACTTATAGGCATGTGCTTATTCATTGTGATGACTATATTGATGTTTTATTTTTCTATATTGGGTCAAAAACCCTACGACATATGAACATGATTATTTGTTTTATGTATTGGGTGTAAGCCAATTATTGATGATATATGTATATGTTTGTTTGTGTTAAGCATGGAATCTGAAGCACATGATTGATGAGATGTTTTGAGTTGAGTGAGGAGCTCTGGAGCACTTGAGTGATTGATGATTTGTGTTGACTGAGAATCTATGGAGCACATGAGTACTTACCTTTGTGTTGAGCAAGAAGCTCTGGAACACATGAAAAGATAATTGGATGTGTTGGGCATAAGCCCTGGATCCTGTCATGTTGATGTTAACCATAAGCTCTAGATCATCTAATCCTTGGCCATTGTATCCCTCGGTCTATCATACAAGTAAATCCTAGCATTAGTGTTGAGCGAGGATCCTTGAAATTGCACTGAATTTTAACTCCCTCTTCAAGCGTTGAGTATGGGCTTTGGTAAGCGCTAGGGGTTACTAAAAAGGACTTAAGAACTTTTGACTGAAAACGACTCAAGAAAAATATTGATATCATCATACTTATTTATAAGTAATTAAATGAAATTTCAAATTTCTGTATTATGATAAAATCACTTAAGAGATACCACGTTATACAAGGGAAATCCAACATGCAAGGATGTTTAGAGTTTCCTTTCCTAGTAGACCTAAATCATCTACCTACTTGACCTTAATGAAGAAGTGTCATTAAGTCTAGGGATCACGGTATATGATGCCCAAAGAAAAATGTTAACAAAGTGTTATATTATTATGTACTTTATACATGGCATGTATAAAGAATTAAATATATTAATAGTATAAATAAATGAAAAAAAAAAGAGAAGCTCCATTAATCATTATTTATTATTAAAGATTAATAAATAGTATAATGTCTATGAAAGTCCAACTAAGAACTAGTAGAAAGTTACTAAGTTAAAATATGAATAATTACCCAAAGTAATTGAAAAGGGTCAAATCAAGAAACCAAGGTTTCTTGATTTAACTGTCCCTTTGACTGAAAAGCTTGTCTATAAATACTCAAGCCAAGGAAAGGCTTGGGGTTCTGATTTTTGTCTGGGAGAATTATTATTCTTCCTATTTTTTCTCTCAAGTGATTTCTTGGAGAACTTTTTCCTACAAGGAAAAGGAGAATTGATTCAGAACTGTATACCACTTAGGAAGCCCTACCTTAGGAGCTCTAAGCTACTTGCATGTTGGAGTCCAATTCGAGGGTATCCAGATTTAAACCAGGAATGGTTCCGAGTCATTGTTGGGTGGAACGTGGTAGTTCCCAAGTGATTTGGTCACCAATCAGAGGTCAGATCTACATTGAATTGTTAATGTTAGTTATTTGAGTGTGTAGGTTTAGCCATTAATAGAGCTTCAATTTCAGGTATGAAGCCCTAGACTATCTATTATATTTTCTATATTAAATGTGTTTTATGCTAGGTAAAGGATTTCAATACATTTTCTAACCCCATGTGATTGATTTTCTTATTAGAATCTGCTAGGGTTTGTATTTCTCAAATCTTAACTTTAGGCTGCAAATTTTGTCATATGTTGTATGTTACCAGGGTTTGTACATTTAAGTTTTTTTTTTGTATTATTTCAATACTTGGATTATGCTTACTGTAAAATAGGTTTTGATTTCTAGTGAAGAATATATTTGTTCGTTAGGCTTTATTACTGTGTTGACATATTTCATTTGTCAGCAAAGGGTTACCTTAGATTTCTTTAAAAGAAGACTAGTTTAGAAGTACAAGTTAACTATGTATATTATATATATATATATATATATATATATATATATATATATATATATATATAGTCCTATAAATAGTGTTATAAGCTAATCTACTAATTACATTTAAATCAACTAAAGAACATATTATAAATAAATCAATGTTAACAAATCATCAAAGACTTTTCAAGGTCTGTCTCCATAATACAAACTAAATACCATAACATTCCATTTAAAATAAATATCATCATAAATATCAAAATATAGATGATATCGTGACCATCCATGTGGTCAAATATCCTATCACTATACTCCTATTTAAAATCGACAGTCCAAATCACTTAGTCAATAATCACATCCGTTTACACAACTCATGGCTATAGAGGAAATCTATAGTGCTATTTATTCTATCTTAATCACATATCACTAAACAAATAATAAATAAACCCTTTTATGGAAAAAGATGTCATGACATGGAATCCCATGGATGTTCAGACCCATGGAAAAAGCACTAATAAAAACCATAGTATAATATAATTAAATAGAAATCCAAATTGTATAACCATACCACTAGTTCTTAAAATAAATAAAAGCCATGACATTACCTGAGCACATGAATCAACCTTTTAATAATCCATCATTTATATATTTACACAGGCCACACTATACATCGAATGTATGTGGGCTGTAATTTATAAATACATCAAATGCTACATAGTAAGCAATGTATATGATAAGAACGAGGTCATAAGACCATAGCTACAGCACGGCCTCAGCCAAGATCGATTTAAATACACAGTCCATTAACAATAAACATTTATTAAGCATTGGTCATCATGGGTTTTCAACCCATGGCTTCCCACAGTCCAATTCACATAAGAACCGATAACCATAAAAAAATAATATACTAAGCTATCGCATCACTGTTGATGTATTTGTAACTTCAGAATGTATTCACTTGTATATCTTATGTATTGCACCCCGATGTTTATTCCAGGAAGTATCTATGACGTAATTGAGTAATGGCATGACCCGATGTTTCGATCGAGAGATTCAATAATGTAAGCAAGTCATGTAAAGTCATTGAGGTTAACTCTCCATTGAAAGTTGGGGCAATAGTCCCCACATTTGTGTCAAGGTTAACCCTCCTTGTTGATGAGAGGGAAAATTCCCCACAGTTGTGGTGCACTAGGGCTATTAGACTCTCTTATAGATGTTGACTCTAGTAAGTAATTGTTAAGTGGGGACGACATGTTAAAGTGGAAATTAAGTGAATGTAAGAATATAAATAGACAGTGAGCCTATCTATTTATCACACCCACACTCACTCATTGGAGTGTATGAGTGAGAGACATGTAGCTCTCTCAAGTGAGAGAGAGAGAGAGAGAGAGAGAGAGAGAGAGAGAGAGAGAGAGAGAGAAGTTTTGGAGATCATCTTTATGCTTTCAGGATTTACTGCTACCATTGTTGCTCATTCTATCTCTAAGGAAGTTGTGGGGTTTTCTCCTTTATGGTTTCCACGAGGAAAAATATTTGTGTCTCTTGTCTCTTATGTTTGTTGCTGTGCATGTTATTCTCTTAGATAAGATCCTAAGATAATGCTAGCTTGAATGATAAAAATATAACAAGCACTACGGGAAAGGATCATGCCATTTCTGGCATGGCCTTTAACCACGATGTCAAATAATTTACATTATCAATCTAATTAATAGCATTACAAATAGATCATCCATTTAGGTGAATGCCTCCTACAAACGCCATCACCATTTAAATACAGTGATTTAATCAAAACATAGAAGGAAATCATATGCATAGTATATAAATTTAGCGATTGTCGTCTGATAGAAACAATACATATATCTATTGAGACAGATATCACCAAGTCTCGTACACAGTTGCTATTAAAGACCAAGTTTGAAGCTTACACAAGCATGCCAATGGGCTTTGGCACCATTGCAAGCAACGATGTTTCCCATGGCTAAAAGTCCCAAATCAAAATAACGATTTACATAACCTGAATTAATTACACAGAGCCGAATGGCTTAAGATGTGATTAATGGCTGAACACCTTAAAATTTTAAAACCCAAGTCTCTAATATTAATCCCGAAATAAAAATAAAAAAATGCTACAGCTTAACCACCCCAACCATGTAACCAGTAGAAACTTAGCTCTTCCCATAGGGCTGAAAGGTGACAAGCATAAGCTTGAATAGCTGGCTTACAATGGCCACTTAGTATTAATAGTGAGATAGAAGTGAAAACATGAGCTAGACCCTCCTCACCTTCCCTACCACCTGCAAACATAGAAACATGACAAGGTTGAAAAGTATGCAACAAAGAAGCCATGAACCAAACGTTTAAATACAGACTCAAAGCCAAAATGAAGCTTACCTTCGTCGTGATGGTCATTTCCCCCTTCGTAGCATAGAGATGATACTTACAAGACCTCATCCCTCATCAAACCCAAACAAAATGCCAAATGCTTTGGGAGCCATGCCCTAAGCTTGGGATGGCCATGAAACCCAAGTAGCATTAATGGCACCAGTTGGTGACCATTATCGAAATAAAAAACCCCCTTCTCCATAGTTCAACTTTGTTGCAACTATTGTGATATCATTATCCATGCAAAACCTTAAACTTTGTTATCATATGGTTCCACCATAGTTTATATTTTCCACCCCCAAAGCTTAAACATAGACCTTATATTATTAGAAGGTTTCATGTAGATACATAAACCATGTATAGTATGTGCTAACCCTAATTCATAGCATAAGACTTGTATTGCCTAGCTCTTAATTTTAAACATGTGGTTTGTTCCCTAAGCTTAAATGGTTAGAAAGCATGGCATATGGGATATGCCATGGTAATTATCCTGGTTTTAATAAACTTTGAATTGAAATCGTTTCCAAGTTATAACCTGTAAACAAAACTAATAGAAATGTTAATATTTATCACTAATTAAATGAAAGTATGATTACATAATAGAATAAAAATATGACATAGGCATTTCAACCATGTTAATAAAATAATGAGAGAAGTAATTTTACCTCACTAATCTGAGTTCGTAACGAAGTATAATGATGAACAATATGTATACTATTAACCAATTTGTTTAAGCACTCTTTAAAAACTTCGTAGCTAGGTATAGTATGCATTTACGGTAAAATAGGTGCCTTAGTTCGATTGAACTAAGTAATTTTGCATGTCAAGTAATACTTTACCTCCCAAACTGTGATGGGAGAATGAGTCCCGCCACTCTACTCACTTTGTTACCACAAAAAAAGTTAGGTCATATCTTAATAAATAACAAAGTAACCATGTGCTAAAGTAAATGAGGTTCTATGCAAATAAATTACCACATCGACAGTAATGTCTAAACAAGATAATAGTTTAATAAATAGACACATGACATCATAAGTAAAATGTACAAATAATAAAGGACTAGAAGTAAATGAAAGAATGTAAGGACAACTTACGAATAGACAACAATATAGTGTATGTATATTCCGCAAGAGTGATAATGTTCCATTAAGGTAGTTTTTACTAGCCTATAAAAAAAATTATTTTCAATTTTTGGGGGCATTACAAGTGGTATCAGAGCCCATTTTCTATACTAAGAGACCTATGGGCCCACCAGGCAATCACTGCAGAGAAAATAAAGTATAATATTTTGGTTTCGAAGAGAAATTTTTCTTGTTATTAATTTTGTTTTTCGGATTTACAGGAATTTTTATAGGAACCCTTGAGATTATGAACACTAAGGAGATAATAGCCAAGAAGGAAAAATGAATACCCCCACCCAAGAAGGAGAACTGGTGGTGGATCTGAATTATCATATTTTGAAGACTATACACATTCTTCAAGCAGAATTACGAAGTCTCACAGAAGACAACTTGAATGAAAGAAAGGAACAACAAGCTATAAACGAATCATTACTAAGAAAAATGATAGTAGGTAGCCTGAAGGTTAAACCTACCGAGTCCACAAACAGTTCCAAAAGATAACCTTACCCAAAAAGGGCTAGAAAACAAAGAGGAGAGAAAAAATAAGAACGCACCCCTAAAGTACCAAAAGGAGATCATTACAGTCCTTCAAGTGATGACTCTCTTTTTCCCTGAAGAGAGAGCAAAGAATCAATGAAACTCTTTAGGGGGAGTTTTAAAAAATAAGAGCCCCAACCTATGAAGGTGAAGTAAATACTGAGGAGAAGGATAAAGAGTGGCTGTTGGGCATGTGTAAGTGTTTCCAGGTTCATAACTATCCAAGTGAGATGAAGGCTTGCATTTCCATATGTAACTTAAATGGTAAGGAAGCAAGATGGTGGAGTGATTTAAAACACACAAAGAAGATGAGCTGTGGGAAATACACTAGGATACTTTCCTAAAACATTTCCAAGAAAAATATATGACATAAAGGTTATTTGATCAAAAAGTGAAATAATTTCATGAATTACACATGGGATCGATGAATATGGATGCATTTATTAACAAATTTATAGTTATGTTGCATTATGTACCATACATTAGAGAAGAAAAGGTAAAGATCCAGTAGTTCCTAGGATGTCTTTCTCCTAGTTTTCAGGACAAGGTTGAATTCAACATGTCTGAGAATTTGTATACCACGCTGCACAAAGCTAGGAACTGTTATGAGCATGGACAGCTTAAGCAGAAGAAATTGAACTGATACCGATACAAGCCTAAGAACTTGTCTGATAACTACAAACTTGGGTCCAACCCACAGCCATACAAAAAGAAAAATAACAGCTTTCAAGTGAACAAGAACTTTAATAGATATGGTACAAATATTTATGTACCAGATTCTAATGTTAACAAACCAGTAGCAAGTGGAGCAAGTGCTACCCCCCTACAGATCAAGTGCTAGAAATCTAGTGGGACTCATTATGCCCAAGATTGTAAGAACATGATCGGTGGGGTCTTGCACAAATTACAAGAATAACCAACTATCAAGGACATAACTAGAACACCCTGAATTTATTTAGCATTGGATGGCCGATAGGAAAATCATCAAGCTATAATGGTTGATATAGAAGGTAAGATCTTGAACACTTATATTTCAATACTTATCGATCCTAGTTCTTCCTGGAGCTATTTTTTGCCTAAAATTGTTGATGCAAGAAAAATAGGAAAAGTAAAACATGAAAAACCTTGGTTGGTTTAGTTAGCCACAGGTATGAAATGGAAGGTTTCGAAAATTGTTAAAGAATGTGAAGTAAACCTCAATGGTTTTCTTACGAAAGTAAACTTGAACATGCTACCTTTACGATCGTATGATGTACTTATCATCATGAAATGGTTTTAATAGCACCATATCATGCTCGATTGTTTCCACAAGTCTATCTTGTGTACTCATAGCCTAGGGAACCAAGTGAAGGTTCAGGGAATCCCAAAGAAAGTTTTTGTAAGAAAAATATCTTCCTTGCAAGCAAAGAAATACATTAGGAAAGGATACAAGTTGTTTGCATTAAACATATGAGACATACAGTTTGGTAGGGAACAATGCATAGAAGAATTCCTTATTCTTGAAGAATTCAATGTTGTGTTTCCCGAGGAAATCATGAGGATCAATTTCGACCTCCAATGCCCCTTACCGCATGAGTGCACCTGAGCTAGTGGAACTCAAACTACACTTGCATGAGTTGATAAAGAAAGGGTATATCCAAGCTAGTGTGTCCCCTTGGGGAGCACCGATATTGTTCATAAAGAACAAAGATGGTACGATGCAGATGTGCATCGATTACTGTCAGTTCACCAAAATGTCTATCAAGAATTGTTACCCACTCCCTAGGATCAATGACTTGTTTGATTAGGTGGGAGGATCCAGAATATCCTACGATATGGGTACCATCAGGTGTGGATTCGCGAGGAGGATATTCACAAAAATGCCTTTCGTACAAGTTATGTGCACTACGAGATTGTAGTGATGCCATTCAGGTTGACCAATCCACCCTCGAACTTTATGTGTATGATGAACATCATATTCAGTAATTATCTAGATAAGTTTGTCTTAGCATTTATAGATGACACACTGATTTATTCAAAGAATAAAGAAAAACACGAAGAACACCTTCGCGTAGTACTACAAATGTTGGGAGAACACCAGCTTTACACTAAGTTTAGTAAATTCGATTTTTGCAAACCGTAGATACAAGATCTAGGTCACATTATCTCGAAGGCGGGGATAGCTATGGACCTGGAAAATATTAAAGCCATAAAAGACTAGCCTAGCCCTACTAGTGTCACTAACATTAGGTAATTTTTGGGATTACCCAAATATTATCAAAAGTTCATTGAGAACTTCTCGAGAATCGCTTGCCCCATGACCGCTTTGCAGAAGAAAGTAGGTAAGTTCTTATGGACCACTAAGTGTGTCGAAATATTTCAAAAGCTTAAGCATCTTTTGATGACCGCACCAGTGTTGCAAATTGTGGATCCCGATGGGGATTTCATTGTTTACACAGATGCAAGCAAGGAAGGACTTGGAGGATTCCTCTTGCAAAATGATCACGCGACCTGTTATGAGTCGTGGAATTTAAAAGAGCATGAGCAGAATTGCCATACACATGACCTTGAGTTAGTTTCCATCATCCATGATTTGAGGATGTGGAGGCATTACCTCATGGGAAGGAAATTCCTTCTAAAGACTGATAATATGAGTCTAAAGTATTTATTTGATCAACTAGATTTGAATGTGAGGCAAGCCAGATGGTTGTCTTTCCTCAACGAGTACCATTTCAAGCTTAATCACATTAAGGGCAAGGAGAATAAGGTTGTTGATTCTTTAAGCCAACAAACTCATATGATTTATGAGGTGACTTTGAGTCAAACCAATGCAAATTTGCATTAGAGGATTAGAGCAGCCAATGAATTTGACACCTTCTATGTAGAGATCCTCAAGAAAGTCCAGGAGGACAGGTTGTTTCTAAAACAAAAAGAATACTAGGTAGATGAATCTAGACTGCTATGGTCCAAGGATCGCTTGTATGTCCTAGAAGGAGGGGACCTTAAGTCCATAATCCTTACATAATTTCATCAGGAACCCTAATTAGGGCACCCAGGATATCAAAAGATGATATCCACTCTCAAGAGACACTTTTTTTGGCCTAAGTTAAAGGCCGACATTGAAATGTTTATTGTGAAATGTCAAGAATTCTATCTAGTGAAAGTTGAGCATCAACATCCTATGGGATCGCTGCACCCGTTGCCCATTCTGGAATAGAAGTGGGAGTTCATTAGTATGAAATTTATCACCGGTTTATGAAAAGTAAGAAGCAAAATGATTCTATTTTTTTTGTCATCGACAAGTTGTTGAAGGAAGCACACTTCACTCCTGTGAAGTCAACCGACCAAGCCATGAACATTGCTGATATATTCTTGAAAGATATATTTAGATTGCATGGGATACACAAGGAAATTATCTCAAACCAAGATGTAAGTTTACATGAAAATTCTAGAGATCTTTATTCTCCGGATTAGAGATGCAGCTAAACTTTATCACTGCATATCACCCGCAAAAAGACAGGAAGACAGAGAGAGTAAACCAAATTGTTGAGGACATGCTCAAAATGTATGTCATGAACAATCCCACGAAGTGGAAGGATTACCTGAACCTCATAGAGTTTGTGTATAAGAATGGTTCTCATACTTCCGCCAAGATGAATCCTTTTGAGGTACTCTATGGTCGAAAGTGTAGAACACCGGTTTCTTGGGAAAGCTAGGTGGATCGGCTAATGTTGGGGCCTAATTTGTTGATGGACTTGGAACAGTTAGTTACCAAGGTCCAAGTGAATCTTAAAGAAGCACAAGACCACAAGAAAATTTATGTGGATCGAAAAATAAAAGATAAGTATTTTCAAATAGGAAAGTATGTTTACTTGAAAGTAAAAGCCAAATGAATCTCATTCAGCTTGTGTAGGTGCAGTAAGTTAGCAGCTAGATTTTGCGAACCATTTGAAATACTGGTGAAGAAAGATCTAGTGGCTTATGAACTAGCATTGGATGTGCATGTAAGAGTCCACAATGTTTTCCATGGATCTTTGTTAAAGAAATTTTTTTATGATACTAAACATGTTGTTTATTGGTCCCTATTATAGGTGGAACCTGAGGGGAGTTTTCCCCTAAGCTTACTCATATACTACATAAGAGAGATGCAGCTTTGAAAGTGCACCATGGTCCAAGTTAAAGTATAGTGGAATCACTTTGATGTTGATGAGGCTACTTGGGATAATGAGGCCACCATGAGAATACCTTACCCCTCCTTGTTTCATGATATCATTCTGAGTCCCTAGAACACCAAGGGGAGTGTTGTTCTAAGTGGGGAGGGATGTAATATCCTGCATTTTGAAAATAACACTTATAGAAATGTGCTTATTGATTATGATGATTTAGTTAATTTTTTATTGTTATATATTGGTTCGAAGACCCTACTGCATATGAACATGATGATTTGTTTTATATATTGGGTGTAAGCCAATTATTGATGATATATGTATATGTTTGTTTGTGTTGGGTGTGGACCATGAAGCATAGGATTGATGAGATATTTTGTGCTGAGAGAAAATCTCTAGAGCACTTGAGTGATTGATGATTTGTGTTGATAAAGAAGATCTGGATCAAATGAGTAGTTACCTTTATGTTGAGTGAGAATCTCTGGAACACATGAAAAGATAATTTGGTGTGTTGGGAATAATCCCTAGAGCCTTCCATGTTGATGTTGAGCATATGATCTGGAGCATTGGATACTTGGCCATTGTATCCCTAGGTTTATCATGAAAGTACATCCTAGCATTAGTGTTGAGCGAGGACCTCTGGAATTACACTGAATTGTAACTCCCTATAAAAATATTGAGTATGGAATTTGGTAAGTGCTAGGGTTTATTGAAAATAATTTAATAAATTTTTGAGTGAAAACAACTCGAGAAAAATATTGATCTCATCATACTTATTTATAAGTGATTAAATGAAATTTTTAATTTTTGTATTCTCATCAAAGTATGGAAGAGCTACCATGTTATATGAGGGAAATCCAACATGCAAGGATGTTTAGAGTTTCCTAGCCTAGTAGACCTAAACCATATACCTACTTGAACTTAATGAAGAAGTGTCATTAAGTCTAGGGATCATGGTATATGATGCCCAAAGAGAAACGTTAACAAAGTGTTATATTATTATGTACTTTATACATGGTATGTATAAAGAATTAAATACATTAATAATATAAATAAATGAAAGAAAGAAGAGAAGCTCCATCAATTATTACTTATTATTAAAGATTAATAAATAGTATAATGTCTATGAAAGTCCAACTAGGAACTAGTAGAAAGTTCATAAGTTAAAATATTAATAATTACCCAAGGTAATTACCCAAGGTTTCTTGATTTAATTGTCCATTTCACTAAAAAGTATGTCTATAAAGACAGAATCCAAGGAAAGGATTAGGGTTCTGATTTTTATCTTAGAAAATTATTATTCTTCCTATTTTTTTTCTCAAGTGATTTCTTGGAGAAGTTTTTCCTACAAGGAAAAGGAAAATTGATTCAGAACTGTATACGAGTTAGGAAACCCAACCTTAGGAGCTCTAAGCTACTTGCATGTTGGAGTCTAGCTTAGGGGGATCCATATTTAAACCAAGAATGGTTCTGGGTCATGGTTGGGTGGAACATGGTAGTTCCCAACTGATATGGCCATCAACTAGAGGTCATATCTAAATTGAATTGCTAATGCTGGTTATTTGAGTGTGCAGGTTCAACCATTAACAAAGCTTCAATTTCAGGTATGAAGCCCTAGAATGTCTATGCTATTTTCTAGATTAAATGAGGGTTATTATAGGTAAAGGATTTCAATACATTTCCTAACCCTATGTGATTGATTTTCTGATTAGAATCTGCTAGGGTTTGCATTTCTCAAATATTAACCTTAGACTGCAAATGTTATCATATGCTGTATGTTACCAGGGTTTGTACCTTTAATTTAGTTTCTGTATTATTTCAATACTTGGATTATGCTTAGTATAAACTAGGTTTTGATTTCTGGTTAAGAATATATTTGTTCTTTAGGATTTATTACTCTGCTTACATATTTCATTTGTTAGCAGAGCCTTACCTTAGATTTCTTTAAAAGAAAACTAGTTCAGAAGTACAAGTTAACTATGTATATTATATATATATATATATATATACAGTCCTATAAATAGTGTTCTAAGATAATATACTAATTACATTTAAATCAACTAAAGAACATATTATAAATAAAACAAAGTTAGCAAATCATCAAATACCTTTCAAGGTATGTCTCCATAATACAAACTAAATACCATAACATTCCATTAAAATTAAATATCATCATAAATATCCGAAGAGAGAGGATATCGTGACCATCCATGTGGTCCAATATCCTATAATTGTACTCCTATATAAAATCCATAGTTCAAATCGCTTAGTCAAGAACTGCATCCATGTACATAACTCATAGCTATAGAAGAAATCCATAGTGCTATTTCTTCTATCTTAATCACATATCATTAAACAACTAATAAATAAACCCTTTTATGCCAATTGAGGTCATGACATTGAATCTCATGGATGTTCAAACCCAAGGAAAAAGCAGTAATAACAACCAGAGTATAATATACTTGAATAGAAATCCAAATCGTATAACCATACTGATGGTTCTTAAAACAAATAAAAGGAATGACATTAATTATGCATAGGAATCAACCTTTTAATAATCCATCATTTATATCTTTACATAGGCCATGCTATACATCTAATGTATGTGGGCTGCAATTTATAAATACATCAAATGCTACGTAATAAGCAATGCATACGCTAAAAACAAGGTCATAAGACCGTTGATACAACACTTCCTCAACAAATATCAGTTTAAATACACAGTCCATTAATTGTAAACCTTCAATAATCATTGGTCATCGTGGGTTTCAAACCAATGGCTTCCCGTAGTCCAAGTCACATAAGAACCAAACCATAAACAAAATAATATACTGAGCTATCACATCACTACGGGAAAGGATCATGCCATTTACAACATGGATTTTACCCACGCTGTCAAAGAATTTACATTATCAAGATAATTAATAGCATTACACATACAACATTCGTTTAGGAAAATGCCTCCTACAAACCCCAAGACCATTTAAATACAAAGCTTTAATCAAAACGCAGAAGAAAATCGTATGTACAGTATATCAATTTAACCATCGCCATCTTATAGAAACAATACATATATCTATTTACACAAAGATCACCATGTCTGGTACACAGTTGCCATTAAAGACCATGTTTGAAGCTTATGCAAGCATGCCAATGGGATATGGTACCATTGCAAGAAATAGTGCATCCCATGGCTAAAAGTCCCAAACAAAAATAACAATTTACATAACCAGAATTAATTAAATAGAGACGAATGGATGAAGATGTGATTCATGTATTAATGCCTTAACATTTTAAAACCTGATTCTATAATATTAAGCCCGAAAGAGAAATAAAAAATGCTATAGCTTAACCCCCCCAACAAAACAACCAGTTGAAACTTAGCTCTGCCCACAGGGCCAAAAGGTGGAAAGCGTAAGCTTGAATAGAAGGCTTATCGTGGCCACTTAGTATTAGTCTTAAGCTAGCAGCAAAAACTTGAGCTAGCCCCTCCTCACCTTCCTTGCCACCTACAAACATAGAAACATGTAAAGGTTGAGAAGTATGCAACAAAGAAGCCACAAACCAAACATTTAAATACAGAATCAAATCCAAAATGAAGCTTACCTTCATCATGTTGGTCATTGCCCCCTTCGGAGCAAAAATCCGAGACCTTATCCCTCATCAAATCCAAATGAAATGCCAAACGCTTTAGGAGCCAAGCCCTATGCTTGGGATGGCCATGAAACCCAAGGAGCATTAATGGCACGAGCTGGTGACTATTATCGAAATACAACACACCCTTCTCCATAGTTCAACTTTGTTGTAACTATCATGATATAATTATCCATGCAAAAGCTTAAACTTTGTTATCATATGATTCCACCATAGGTTATATTCGCCACCCCCAAAGCTTAAATGCAGACCTTTTATTATTACAAGGTTTCATGTAAATACATAAACCATGTATAGTATGTGCTAACCCTAATTCATAGCATAAGACTTGTATCTCCTAGCTCTTAAGTTTAAACACGTGGTTTGTTCCCTATGATTAAATGCTTAGAGACCATGGGATATGGTATACGCCATGGTAAGTATCCTGGTTTTAATAAACTCCAAAATTAAATCGTTTCCAACTTATAACCTGGAAACAAAATTAAGAGAAATGTTAATACTTATCATTAATTAAACCAAAGTATGATTATAGAATGGAATAAAAATACGACTTAGGAATTTCAACCATGTTAATAAAATAATGAGAGAAGTGATTTCACCTCGTTAGTCTGAGTGCGTAATGAAGTATAATGTTAGACAGTAGGTATACTATTAACTAATTCTTTTAAACGCTCTTTAAAAACTCCATTGCTAGGTATAATCTGCGTATAGGGTAAAAGAGGTGCCTTAGTTTGATTGAACTAACTAAGCCTGCATATCAAGTAATACTTTACCTCTTAGACCATCATGGGAGAATGAGTTCTGCCACTCTGCCCACTTTGTTACCACAAACAAAGTCAAGTCATAACTTAATAAATAACAAAGTAAACATGCGCTGGAGTAAACGAGGTTCTATGCAAATAAATTAACACATCGACAATAATGTCTAAACAAGAGAATAGTTTAATAAATAGACCGATGACATCATAAGTAAAATGTAGTAATAATAAATGAATGGAAGTAAATGACAGAATGTAAGGACATCATACGAATAGACAATAGTACAACTAGTGTACATATATTCCGTAACAGTAATAATGTTACATTAAGGTAGTTTTAACTAGCATATAATTTTTTTTTTCAATTTTTGGGGACATTACAAGCCTATTTATCAAATGGATGTTGAATATGCCTTTCCCAATGGTAGTCTTGAAGAATAATTTTATGTATTCCACCCACCTGGATATACCATGAGAGGTCATGAACACAAAGTGTTTAAGCTGAAAAAGTCCGTATATGGTCTAAAACAAGCTCCATGAGCTTCGGATAGAAGAATTGACTCATACCTAATCAACAATGGGTTTAGTAGAAGCACCTATATACCAACTATGTATGTAAAAATAGATCAGACAGGAAAAATGTTGATTGTATGTATTTATGTTGATGACATTATTTCAATCTCAATTCGATGCTTTAAGAATTCAAAACAGTGATAAAAAAGGGAATTTGAAATGACTCCTATAAGAGAGATGAAGTACGTCCTTGGTCTGGAAGTTACTCAAATTGATCAAGGTATTTTCATTTTTCAGCTTAAGATTTCTATTGATATTTTGTAGAGATTTGGAATTGATAAATGTAAACAAACAGAAACCCCCATTTATCTAGGAACAACGTTAACAAAAATTGATGACGGCATAGCCATAAATAATACACTATATAAAATAATTGTAGGAAGATTAATGTATTTAAGTGCAACTAGACCTGATTTGATGTATGTTGTGTGTAAGAAGGAACATTTCACCTGTTGCGGATAGAAAGGTGTTCCTTTGGTTTGAATGGTTCACATCCAGAACAAATGAGTGAATGACAAAGGGTGAAGACCCTCCCTGGATATTGTAGATACCTGGAATGTTACTTCAATAGTGCACCTGTGTACCTGCAATCAGATCAAACATGCAAACACATCAAAGCAACCAAAACATAATATACTAATCAATGCGAGTGACTAAATAATCTAACAACATGTACATGTGAAATCAACAACAACAGTAATGTGGGACATAAATCAGCTTTGCATTAAGATGAATGGAGAACCTTACAACCAATTAAGCCTTAGTGTCGACATGCATATCAATGAAACCAACACTTTATCCCCATAATCTCCAAATTTTCTCTCTATGCTCTCAAATGGCTTGGGCCAAGTGGTCAATCCAAGGGCATAAAAATACCTCAGTGGTTCTCCCTGTCAACCATGGACATGAGCTTGTATTTATAAGGCTCAATGGACAGGAATGGTTGAGAGATCTGTGGATGAGGTGGCCTCTAATATCCTAGCATGAGGGATCTCGAACTCAACTGATCCACAATGATAGGCATAAGGGAGGACACGAGGCTCATGATCTAGAAGCCTCGAGAAACTTATCTTTTTCCCATTTTACCTAGGATACCATGTTTCACCTCTTATGACAGAGCGGTTCAGGTAAGAACCGCTTATGGACCAAAGGAAATAGATGGTGGCACCACTTATGCAAACAACACAAGGGTGGTGTGAGTAAGGAATATCTCATGGCTAATAGGGAAAGTGAGGTTCCACAAATTTTCATGAAAGATTGAGAAACAACATGGGTTTCCACTCCAAGTGCTGGGATTAAGGGAAAGTAGTTATGTCAAAGGCCTTATCACATTATGATGAGAAGATTTTGGTATAACAAGATTCCCCCCAAAGCATGAGTCTTGGAGGGATACGATAAACGATAGGTTTGAGAGAACAAGTCGTCGCTACCATATGAAAATGTCAGCTTGATCAAAGCATGTCGTCAAGTAGGCATCTGTAGTACATCAACAATTTAACCCATAGACACAAGTAACCAACTCATGGCTGTAGACCAATACAAGACAGATCCATGGGAGGAATAAACAAACATGGCTACTAGAATACAGTGTAGATCGATGTGATAGAGGACTCAAAGTTGGACATAGATACTAGACATATAATGTAGATCTATGTCATATAGATGCAAATTTGAGCATAGCCATGACCATACAAATGTGGATCCATGGTAGATATACAAAACTCCATTGCAACCTGGGGAAAAGCAATGAGTGCTTTAAACAAATACCTATGGTATTTGTCTCGTCTTCCACAAAGTACAATTCTAACCATGTGATTACAATGATTTGAAGTGAAATATGGTATAAACCACTTGATTACTGGCCAATGACATGAACCGTTAACAAGTGTGAGGGAGATCACCATTAATGTCAATGATTCCCAAGGTACCCTAGTACAATATACCGAGTGTGAATAGATGTCTTGATGTCGAACACCCAGTCGATTCTATCAATCAAAGGTCAATGATGTGAATCTATGTCAAGAGTGAGAGAATCTGTCATTAAGGCATACAGATCTCAAGGTACTAAATATTGTTTCTCAGACTATTTCCCAGATAATGAGCTAATGTCGATAGGAAAAGTCTCATCGAAGGAGGGCCATGATGAGTCCCACATCAACAACACGAAACTCAGAACATGGTTCTGGAATGATGTGAACGTAGTAATCTTATGATCGACTCAAAAATACTGACACAAAGACTGTGCATATTGCAGAGGTAAAACTTCTTCAAATCCCCTTTGAACATCGGGAGGCACGACAAAAATACTTAGCAGCATGACTAAACGGGACAAAAACACAATGCGACAGTGGAGAATGCATTCTTTTGAAAGACTCAAAGGAGTTGCATGAATCATGAAAATGAATCGTCACAAAGATCAGCTAAATACCCAATTCACTGACATGATGTGCAGACAAGTGCCATGTTCAAAGGTAATGACAAAGTATTGCAATTTATTTTCAAAATGATTCCCTTCCCATTTCCCCCATCATGATCGATGAGCACTTCTTTCCAGTTTTACGAGTTCAAAGAGGGTAACAAACACTCCATATAGCTTGTCAAAAGACAAGTCTAGACTCATATGTTTTACGAACCTAAGAGAGGAGGGGTTCGTTCCCAAAACGGGTCTCTCAATGTTTAATTTAACGAGTCCAATGAAAGAAAACTTGGTATCGTTCATGTTTAGAGAGTCTGAATGGATATGGAAGAAGACTCCAAAGGGGTCCTTTTTCATATGATTTAGTCCCTAAGGCCTGAAAAAGTATAAAACCATACCTTAGGGAACTCTTCCAATCATGATTGTCTCGAGTGTTCCTTTTTCGTAAATAGTCCTATCCGAACCGAAAAAGAGATAACCTACTGTCAGAAGGATGAATCTTCAAATACTTTAATGAGCGTGAAGAAGACAAGATCGCTTGACAATATTTTCATATTTAGGGAGCCTAAAAAGAGTTTAAAGAGGACTCCATGAGGTTTCTTTACAAAATGTCACATTTTACGAGCCTGGAAAGAATCGGAAATGGACTCAACGATATTTTTGAGTTTAAGGATCCTGAAAAGGAGGTGAAAAGAAGACTCCATGACTTTTATTTATACAATGTTGATTTTTTACGATCCTGGAAAGAATCTCAAACAGACTCGGACCTTTGAGACTGGGTTTAAAGAGCATGATCAAAGTGTCATAATGAATGCTCATCAACCTTTTCCATTTTATGAAAGTGTGAAAAAGTCATAAACAAACTTCCAAATCTCTTTGCTAGGGTTCTCCTATCCTGCAATTGACTCAGAAACACGTGTTAAATGTGTTCATAACTAGCATTAAGGGATTACGACAGATAAATTTTGACTAACATATGATTTTACATCAAAACTATAGCATATTAGACCCAAACATGCCTATATAAGTCATGTAAATAGTAAAAAATAAAATCATTTTACTATTTACCCACAATGGAGAGTATTTGGAGCACTTTCTTAGACAGATCTTCATCAGCTGATACCGGGAGTTCTCGCAATTTGATTTGAGCACCGTTAGTTGCAGGTAATAGCTAAAACCCTACTCTTTCATTTATTAGCATTTATTTTGAGTTTTGATGGGGTTTTGGGCTCATATTGCAATGCCTGAAACCTTAAAATAGGGCACCACACATAGCCCTTGCGAGATACACGGTACCTCCCAAGAACCACTCCTAAAACATAGTTGACAGGCGGTGCCACTGCCTGTCTCCAATGGTGCACACGCAGTGCTGGCCGTAGAGATTTCAAACTAATAGCACAAGAATTATAATTAATTCTTTTTATTTTAAATGATTAGAGATGATTCTAATGCATTCTATGATTGTTTTTGGTAGGTTTTTCTTGCTCAAAACATGGTGATATAGAAAGAAAGACAACATGACAATGATGATGCTTTCACTGAGAGAAATGTGGGTTGTATAGATGCATTACGGGACTGTGTGCTCTTGAAGTTATTCTAAACCCCAAGCATGGTGTCACACAAGTGGTTACTCAAGAACATAATGCGGATGCGGAATCTAGAGTAGCAGTACTTCGAGGTGGGGGCCTATATCCTGACAGTGGAAGTAGAAGATATCTACTTCTTGAATGGTCTCTTGAGACAAGGTGCTGCCATCTCACTAAAAAATTCCCGTCGAGGGGATTTTACCACTTGAGAGCTCATAAATTGTCACTGTTCTTCAGGGACAAGGACATCAGGGAATAAAATCCCCATTAGAGCAGTGACAGATGGGTCTCTACGGACCGTCCTATTTACTATGCAGAGGGTGGCTGGGAGTCAGGGTGTGCACGAGGATTCTAGGGCACACATTTTTATATGCCATAGAAGCCATGGCACCCATGGTATTCAACTAGGTGGAATCCATGCTTCAAATATTCAAATATCAGCTCACTAAGTGTCGGCAGGGAGAGCTAAAGCAGTTTGGCTTTGGTTCCATTTTATCCTACTTCTTTTTTGAGCGGGTATCATAGATGATACCTCAGGTGGTCTTCAGGAGTCTGAGAGCATGGGACCCCTGTATGCTGAGGTGGGTCTAGGTCATGGCTCGTATAGGGGTAGGTAGGGGAAAGGTGAAGTTCGGAGACACATTTTTCAGATGGCTCTGAGATCAGATCCTCATGGTTGGGGATTATGCTTACACATGTATGGACTTCATCAGAGATCGTGACCTACGACTCTGACCTAGCGAATAGTGGGGATACATTAGTAAGAAGCAAGAAACCTTAAAATGGATAAAATGATTATATGTTTTTTAATGTTTTATATTTTTATGTTTAAGTGACGAGACCTATATGTTCTCATGCAGATGTTGTAGCAGCACGACCTGGAGGAGCTTCTCCATTGTATAGGTGAGCTGGGGCCTGCTTTGTGCCATAGGGTGATGATATTACCAGAGAGTTAGAGGAAAACTTGGAGAGGTTGACCTTGGATATCCCAGATGCTTCCATAGATGACCTCCCGATGAGATATCATAGATCCATAGTAGGAGTACCTAGTCAATTCAGCAGGCTGTTGCGTAGAGTAGCTCAGGCAGTGATGTGCTACCATGAGCATCACTAGTGCATGAGATATGTACTGAAAACTGACAGCTTTAGGATTTTGTATGATGATTTTTTTCTAAAATCCTATGTGCTTCAGACGAGGTCTCGGGACCTATTTTTTGTAAACTTTTTTGTATATATATATACAGACTTTTACCTGGTGTTTATATGTCTCAAATGGTAAATGCATTTTATATGAGTTTATGTGTCTTTGAATGTTTATTTACAATGAACCATGTTTGATTTCAATGTCATGAATGGGAAATATGCCAATCTAGGATGTAATTAGCTAATGAGTCAGCAACTACATTATGTTTCCTAGGGATAGGCCTATAAGTGATGGTTTCAAATGATCTTTCCAACAAACATAATTTCTGAAAGAGGTGAAGAATCAAAGAGTTTCTAATGGTGAAAACATGGTTTAAATGGAAAACCACAAGTTGTGATTCCATTAACACTACCAGATTTCAAACATCCTGGGAGGAAGCTTCAGTCAGGAGATTGATGACTGCTTCATACTCGACGATGTTATTAGTAGTGGGACCTATACAAACTGCTCCTGAAATAACCAAATATTCAGTTGGGGAATAGAGGAGCCAAGGAGCCGAGGTGAGATTCAAGGTGTGGAAGCAAGCAGCATCAGCAAAGCCATAGAAAGTCATCTGCATGACCAAAAAATGATATAAACAGATGTGAACACTAAACTCAAAACCATCTTGAAAATACTAAAAGCACACTGAAAGCCAATCAATATACATATATACAAGATACTATCCAAGAAAGACCTAGGCATAGTACCTTTTCAAGTACAACCCATTGTGAGGTTTCCCCAAAGGGATTCCATCATAATCAACAAGCTCGTAGGCTCCTTTCTCTAAAACCCTAGAAATGATGAAACGTTCGTACCACATGGACTCAAAATCACCCTTCCCTAGTTTGTCATATCTCTGATCGTAAGTCAAAACTAGGTCACCCTCATTAAAGACATGATGTTGGACAGATTTATCATACTGTGAATTGACGCATTTCTTATGTGCCTCATTAGCTAAGGAAGCATCTCTCAAAGTATCGTCAAGGTTATTCAAGTAAAAAAATATTTCTTCCTCTACGGAAGTGTCTCGGAGAAGTTTGACGGCAAGTTGTAAGGATGGAATTTGACATTGAATTGGTAAGACAGCTTCGAGTCCATAGACAAGCTAGAATGGCATGAAACCAGTGGATATTTTCATCGATGTCTGATAAGCCCAAATATCCAAGAAAAGAACTTTGTGCCAGTTAGATTTATGATCTCCAACCATCTGATGAAGGAGAGTTTTTAAAACTTTGTTAATGGCCTCTACCTAACCATTAGCTTGTGGATAATACGGCGTAGAGTTTTCATGGAGAAAACCTAACTTAGAACTCAGTTCCTCCATCATTTGATTGTGGAAATGGGATCTATGATTAGTAACGATGGACTACGGGACTCCAAATCTGGCTATGATATGATTGGACAGGAAGAGAGTGGTTGTCTTAACATCTTTAGCATATGTAGGCATGGCCTCATCCCATTTTGTGAAATAATCAATGGCTATGATGATGTAACCATGCCCCCCGATTGAGGTAGGCTTACAATGCATGAAGTCAATCCCCCATTTGGTGAATAGGCCAATGACAATGACGGGGTGCAGCGGAGCAGGATGGGCATGCTTTTTAGGAAAAAGTGTTGACAAGGTGGGCATTTCTTAATAGCCTCATGACAGTCTTTGAAGGAAGAAGGCCAGAAATAGCCAGCGTGAATGATTTTCTAGGTTGTAGCCATCCTAGATAAATGGCCACCACATGATCCATAGTGGAAATCATTCAACACATGGTCAGCCTCTTCATGGGTGAGGCATCACTAGAGAATAGAGTCAATCCCACATCTATACAAAGTATCATTCAGGATGAGGTAGTATTTCACGTGGTGATAGATACAGTGATGATCGTCATGGGATAAATGTGGCTGAAATCATTGTGTTTGGAGATAAAAAAGAAAATATACATACCAAGGGTCGGTAGTGCTAATCAGGAACATGAATTCATCTAGAAATGAATCATTGGGCTCAGATTCCATCAGAGCACACGGAAGATCATGCATAAGCTCGGAAAACACCAAGGAATTCTTTGATGTGGCTTTGGAAAGTTCCGGATCAAATTCTTGTAGTATGATTATTCATCTGGAGTACTTGCCCCCAAGCACCTGGCGAGTCAGGATGTGATACAAAGGGTTCTGTTCTGCCAATATAGTGGTAGTGTGGAGCAAAATGTAGTGATGAAACTTTTGTACAACAATGACCATGGCCAATGCTAACTTTTCCAAACGTGAATAGTGAGTTTTAGAATCTATGATATTCTTACTGGTATAATAAATCACGTGCTCCTAACCGTGGAGATTTTTCTACACTAAAATCATAGCAATGGTAGTAGCGGAGGAAATAATATACAAGAGAAATTCCATTGAATAATTCGGGGGGTGTATCACTGGTCAATGAGTCAGAGCATGCTTAAGATTATCAAAGGCACATTGGGCCTTGTTATCCCAGAAGAATGGGTTCTTTTTCTTGAGGAGACACATATAACCATGTGTTTTCTCTGCGAAATTGCACACAAAATGGTGGGGAAATTTTTCCTTCCCTTGCAAACTTTGGATTTCAAGGAGATTAGTTGGGGCTTGTAAACTAAAATGGGGGCAATTTTTAAGGGATCGATTCGGATGCCATCTTTGGATACCACAAAACCTAGGAAACGTCCCATATCAATGCAAAAAACACATTTATACGGATTGAGCTGTATATTATAATGACAATATCTCAGGAATATCTCTCTAAGATGACCAGGGTGGTCCTCCTATCGCTATGAATGAGTAGGACATCACGCACTGGAACATGGCTTTAGCATTTTTCAATACAAAAGGTAAATTCTTATATGCAAAGGGTCCCCATGGGAAAATGAATGTCGTTTTATGCTGATCGGAGGGTAATATCTCAATCTTATTGTAGCTAGAGAAGCCATCCATAAATGAAAAGATGACACTTCCAACATAGTTGTCGATAATCTAATCGATGTGTGGAGTAGGAAAGTTGTGCTCAGGACAAGATTTATTCAAATCCCTAAATTTTATACAAACCCTAATGGTGCCCTTATTTTTATTGACAGAGACAATGTTCGATACCCATTCCATCAGGGGTACAGGATAAATAAACCTAGCTTTGAGAAGTTTCTCAATTTCATCTTTAATAGCTGCAGCCTTCTGATGATGGACTTGCCTTAGTTTTCTCCTGATAGGTTTAGGTGTGGGATAGGTTTTAATCTCATGGACCACAATGGATGGGTCAATCCCCATCATCTCTTCATAGGACCAGGAAAAAAATATCATGGAATTATTTGAAAAGTGCCTTATAGGCTTCAGATTCATCTGCTGAGCAGTTATTCCCAACATGAACATGCTCGATAGTATCAGGCTTGGCTGATATGTCAATCGGATTCGTGTGAGTAATGTTGCAAATATTTCCTTTAGAATCTATATCTTGCAACAATTTGGGACTCTAGGGTACATTGACAATATGAGTAGGAAACAAGGATGCATAATCATGGCTGACCAAACTTGTGTTAGGGAGGAACATGGATCTATGATGTGATCCTCCCAAATGGACTCATCTGTATTCATGATCCCCATAATGGACTGATTGGAAGGAAATGTCTGATAGAGATAATATAGAGTAGGAAGAGAAGGCTCTAGCCAATACGGTAAATGGTAGGGATCCGAAGCCACTAGATGAAGGTCATCAGTGTGATCATCGGAAAAGGTTTGAATGGTGTCATACATTACTTCCTTTGAACTCAACGAGGTGGACTCAACAACTTGTTTACTTTTAGGCTCACAATCAAATGAGGAAATCATATGGACTGTCATGGTATCGGTGCTAGGAGGAGTGGATGGAAAAATCCCCATAAGGGATGAATCCTTCAACATGCCTACCCCAATCGAATTGTAAGGAGGATGGGACTAGCCTAACATGGGGATGTTATTAGTCATGGAGGTAGTAACATTCGACATACAGAAATCAAGCTGGTCAATAGTAACAATTCTCCCTAGATGCAGAAATTGGACTATCAGAATGTTATTCAGGAAACAACAGTCATGGCATAGAACCAATTTCTTCCTATAATGAGGTTGTAATCTAAGGGGGCATCTACCACTTCTACTTGAATGGAAACGGTTTTTCCCCCTAGCTCGACTGCTAGGGCTGATATGAGACCATGGGGTTGGAAACCCCATCTATTAAAGGACTTGAGGGTCATAGGTGATGTTACAAGCTTGGGAGAGCCAACAACCTTTGAACAAGACAAAGACACAAATGAAATCAAAGCTCCTTCATCTAGTACCATTCGAAAAAAATTCTTTCCAACTACTTTTGTAATGATCTGAAAAGCAAGTTTATGAGGTAACCTAGACTTATAGTTCTCAACATTGAAATGAATGAAGTTAGTATTATCTAGGTCTAAAGCTCCTAATGTTGTCATCAAGTTTTTGCATTGTGTATGGAAACTTTGGAGTACTTCTAAGGCAGACATTGCACATGGTGCCTGAGCAAGATCTTCAACTACATTATAAAATTAAGCATCCCGGGCATTAGGGTTAAATACAACCTTCCGAAGAGTACTCTTAGGTGGATGCGAAATCATGTCGAGAGTAGGCTTCTCAATAGATAGGGGGACAATAGATGAGGATTCGGGAGAACTAGTAGAGGGAGCTTTCCCTGAAGAAGAATGATCTTCTTTCTTATCTGCAGGTTTTTCATAATTCTGACTTCGAGTCTACATATTAATGGTATCTAAGGACATCATATAAGTTTCCTCTGACAAAACTGGAGTTACCCTGATTAGACATGTGGTCTATCAGTTGTTGCTGAGAGGGAAAAGGATCCATGAGTACTGCAGGTGCAGGATTTGATTTCAGAAATTGGGATATTTTGTCCCGACGAGGACACTCCTGTGAGAAATGGTCACCTTCGCATAGCAGATAGGGATAGTTTTCCTTTCTTTTCCCTTTATTATTATCACTGTTGATTGGTCTTGGAGTCTCATGTTGGTTTTCGGGTTTATTATTCCTATTTTTACCCTTCTTTTTATTACCTGAGGTTTGAGTACTTTGAATAGAATTGAACTCGACGAAAACCTTAGGAGTTGAAGGAGTAGGGGTGGCAGTTTTGGGTTGCTTGGCAGGTTTCGCTGGAGACGGGGGATGGATTGAACCAAGAATCCCATCAGCAGGTACTTCTGCCGGTGGCTTGATACTGGGCTAGATTGAACCAACAATCCCATCAGCAGGTACTTCTGCGACGAGCTTGAGGAATCGAGTCATAAAGTGTTCCAGACTGGGAATATACCAAGTCTAGATACTGGACTCAACTAATGGCCTACTCTTTAGTAACGGAACCGCCCATAACCACATCTCAGGAAATTGGAGGAAACAAAGATTAGGTAAACGAATCAGCTAATAACAGATAGATAATATGGGCTTTAATAAGCCTTCTCCACCTTCTCGGCTCATGTATATGATCGGATATCTGGGTGGAGGTGTTCTGTAGCAGAGAATTTAAGAGATCGATACCTGTTTCATAACGAATAGGAAGCTGAAAGTGTGTAAGAAACACGGTTTCCAACGACCCAAAATCCACAAACGAATGTTGTGGGAGTTAAATGTACCACTTCATGGCTGTACCGGTCAAAGTTCGTTGGAAAAGTCGTAATTGAACTGAATCATCCATGAGGGAGTTTGAAGAACACCACAAATGGAATTTCATAACATGGTTTTTTGGATCGTCTCCCTGCTTTCCATCGAACTTTAGGATGTTCGATGGTAACTTTAATGGAATAGGAGGCCATGAGGGATTGTGTCATATGGGGTCATTAATCAAATGGGACAAGTTAGGTAATTCCAAATTTGCTAGGAAAGGAAAGTGACGGTTGGGTTGCACATACTAGTAATATTGATATGGCATGTAATTACCAGTAGGACCATAAGCAGACTAAAAGATAGGTTGTTGTGACAAAGAACTAATGGAAAATCTGCCCACAGGGGGTTGATTTCTGGGATTAGGATGACTAGGACCACTAGTGCCTCTAGGAGGAGGACCGCTAGGGCCTTCGGGACCAGTAGGACTAGCAGGACCACCAGGAGGTGGACCACCAGATCCTTTAGGGACACCAGGAGGTAAACCTATAGAGCCTCCAAAACCACTAGGCAGAGGGCAACCAGACCCTCCAGGGGCATAAGGAGGAAAGCCACCAGGTCCCCTAGGACCACTAGGACCATCGGGACAATAAGGAGGGAGGTTGCTAGATCCTCTAGGACTATTAGGCCCCCCAGGGGGAGGACCTCCATGGGGTGGTCCTATGGCACCTCTCGTAGTATGTATAGGTATCCCCCCCATAGATGGCATGTAAGACCAGTTATGTTGCCCCCATGGCATAAAAGTATTACTATGGTATGGAATTCCAACATAAGTCATTCCTATAGGATTGGGTGGATAATTAGTGTTACCTATAGGTATTTGATAACCATAACCTCCAGAATATTGAATGGTTATAGGTTGTGCCCCCAAGGGGTGGCCTAAATTGGATTGGGGATTAACCACATTAGCAAGGGTGGGAGAGACATAAACTATATATTATTCTATGTTAGAGGTCTGTCCTTGACTAGGTACAATTATGACGTGAAATAGCATAGGTCGTGCCAGGGGTTGCCCCCTAGCACTAGAAGGTAAAGATGAAACAGAAATTTAAAGTTGAGACACAAGTGCAAAAGACCTTGGAAGATTAGGAACAGACATAACATGGGAGGTGGTGGGGGTGGTATTTTGACCTAGGTTGTGGTGTTATTGGATGATCTATAATCAATTCAATGGGTCTCATAGAACTGGCAAGTGAATGACATCCCACGGGAACAAATGTGGAACGTGATGGTGTCAGGCCTAATAGGTCATCTATTTGCTTGTCAATATCCTGTGCATGGAGAATGGTAGCATGATATTGCATACATTCTTCTTCATCTTTATAAGAGATTAAATGGGTGCCAAATGAGGCAATGGCCTATCCTACAAGGGTGTCCCAAAACAGAGCATTGGGACCAAAATCCAGACGGGCAGTATCGTTAACATGACCTTCCATGGGAGAATGGAACGAGGTATTTCCCCACGAAGGTTGTTGGACCAAGGGAGGTGAGTGTGAATAATACGGTCCTCCGCTTTCTGTAACCACACTATCTCCCACTTGGGTGGTGGTAGCAGCTCCTTGGTCGATAGATTCCATTGGATTTTTTCCTGAACCAGGAATAAAATCCGGTGGCAAGCCCCGTACTCTTCTAGACTATCTTAACTCAGCCAGTTTGTACAATTGCTATCTAACCTAGGATCTAAAAATATATAAAACACACCAAAAAATTTCCCTACACAAGCTATAGGTCAAAACAAGTAAACTTAAAATGATAGGAGGAGTTCAAATAGTTAGGTTTCTCATCAGGATTGTCAAGAAGGTGCCACTCGCAATATAACTCGAGGGTATGTGCATAGTAATCTCCCTGAATGCTATTTTCAGTGTATGGCTCCAAGCAAGACAACCAAAGGAATTTTCTCAGATGGATAAGGTATCCTAGTGGGGTCTCTCGATATACTCAAGGTACGTGGGAGCTCAAATTGGTAGTAGTGCTGTCTAATGCAAAACCTTACACAAGGGGGATTTTGATATACAATCGAGTATGTGAAGTACCTTTCTATATACCTCAAGGGTATGTGAAAGGATGCTCAATATACCGATGGTACGTGGAAGAACCGTGTGAGTCCCAGGATGTAATGCAGACAAATAATGACAGCTCCTATGCTTAACGATTCCCGAACACGTCTCTAACCTATCACTTCAATTGCTACGTAAATTTTAACCTATAACTACTGTTAATTTTATAGTGGATAGTTAGATGAATGCATGGTGTTTTGACAGAGAAGTAAAACCATGTAGTATGCGTATGCAAATATTTCACTTTACCGTTCAATATGCCTACTTATGGGAGGGAAAGAGAGTGTTTTATTTTTTTTCAAAACCAAAATTACTTCCAAACGATAGTCTTGAACAAAAAATCAAAGACAAGAAACACCTTCAAAACTGATTTCTCTTTTATGAAAGCAAGAAGAAGGGGAAGAATCCCTTTTCCTAAAAGAAAAATAGGAAGCATACTACATGCAAATGCACTCTATTTTTCAATTTCCTTAACACATGGGAAAATCTAACTTAAAACTACCATTTTTTTTATTTTGATGAGATAGTTCTAAATGCATAAGAGACAAAAGAACATCAAGAGTCTGAAATCCTATAAAGCCAATCAGGAATCCGATGTCTAATTCTCAATGATGATATCCTAATCTTAGTCAAAAAATTTCTTTTTTAAAGGAAGGAAAATGAATTTCTCTATGAAAACAAGAAATCCTTTTCTAATCACAACCAACAAGCACAGAAGTGAATCAACAATAAAAAAGTCTCATCTAACTTTTGAATTTCCCAATCAAACCAATCTTAAACCATAAAATTCCAAACCACAAGCATCAGATTCTATCACACAAGCTTGACAGTGCATGGCTGAATGAAAATCAACTCAAATGTTTACAAAAAATGAGAAAAATGAGGTCTTGGAATGATGCCTACATGGCACCGCGCTTCTCGGGTATTGACAGAGTGTTTCTATCCTAGCACCACTTCTCGCCAACAGCATACAGGTGGTGGCACCACGTGCTAGTAACTCTGTTCAGGAGGTGGCACCGCTTCTCGTCCACTGCATAGGCACAATTCCCTATAAAATTACAAAACATAAAGAGAACGATATATCAAGTCAGAAAGAGACCAGATCAGGGTAAGAGATGATAGATTGAGCATAAAAAAAGAGCATGAAAGATGGAACTAATTCAGTAATGGATAGATCTGGAAGTTTCAAACCTAAATTCACTCAGTTAGATAGTAGATATGACTAAAGAGAGTTGGACAAAGAGCATGGATTTGGACAAGAGTTGAAGAACTAAGGAATATCAGATCAACTGATACATATATCTATTCCCCAACAGAGTCACCATATTTGTAAGAAGGAATATTTCACCTTCTCCAAATAGTAAGGTGTTCCTCTAGTCTGAATGGTTCAGATCTAGAACAAATCGGTGAACGACAAAGGGTGAAGACCCTCCCTGGATATCATAGATACCTGGAATGTTGCTTCAATAGTGCACCTATGTACCTGCAATCATATTAAACACACAAACACATTAAAGATACCAGAACATAATCTACTGATCCATGTTAGTGACTAAGGAATCTAACAACATGTACATGTGAAATCAACAACAACAGTAATGTGGGACAAAAATCAGCTTTGCATTAAGATGAATGGATAACTTTACAACCAATTAAGCCTTAGTGTCGACATGCATCTCCATGAAACCAACACTTCATCCCCATAAGCTCCAACCTTCCTCTAGATGATCTCAAATGGCTTGGGCCAAGTGGTCAATCCAATAGCATAACAATACCTCAGTGGTTCACCCCCTCAACCATGGACATGAGCTTGTATTTATAAGGCTCAATGGATAGGAATGGTTGAGAGAAATGTGGATGAGGTGGCCTCTAAGATCTAAGGATGAGGGATATTGAGCTCAATTTACCCACAATGATAGGGATAAGGGAGGCCATGAGGCTCATGATCTAGAAGCCTCGAGAAATTTCTCTTTTTCCCATTTTATGTATGGTACCGTGTTTCTCCTCTTATGACAGGGCAGTTCAGGTAAGAACCACTTATGGACCAAGAGCAATAGGTGGTGGCGCCACTTATGGAAAATAGCAGAAGGGTGGTGTGAGTAAGGAACTGCTCATGGCTAACAAGGAAAGCGTGGTGCTAGGAATTTTCATGAAAGATTGACAAACAATTTTGGTTTCCACTCCATGTGCTGGGATTAAGGGCAAGTAGGTATGCCAAATGTCTTATTGCATGATGATGATAGGATTTTTGTATAACATTATGAGTATTATTTCCATATTTTATGGATTCTCCGAAAGAATCTCACTCAAAAGTTGCAAAATGGATATTGAGATATGCTGCAGGAACACTTTGATATTTCCTCTCGTACACTCATACACTAGACAATACTCTCATAGGGTACCATGACAATCATTTTGCAAGAAGAATTGATGATATAAAAAAATATCTAGTTATGCTTTTCATTTGGTTACAAATCTAATCTCTTGGGCATATCAGAAACAACCCATTGTAAGCATGTCTTATGCAAAAGAAGAATATGTAGCAACCACCACAACATCTTTCCATGTAGTCTGGATAAGAATAATTTTAAAAGATACGAGACATGTTTCTTCCTAATTCTCACCTCGGGTCATGTGGAAGAAATCTTCAAACCATTTGGTGTGACCTTGGGGGAAAGCAAGAGTCAAGTCTTGTCACTTGATCTCGAATCCTCTATATAGGATCTCTCCTAATGAATCCAAGGGGGGTTATTCTTAGTTGTCACGTCCCCAAGCCTCCGACCGGCAAAGATGATGTGACCCCATGGTGTTAACCATTTGGGCTAAGAGCCCCATGAACATGTACATGCATAAAATTGCTGAAACAGAATGCTGAAAGAAAATGCATTGTACTAAAACATGCACCAATGCAATTGTTTATCATGCACAACAGAATCAACATGCACTCACACAAGCATTAATTTAACATGTTCATAATATAATTAATAGTAAACATGGTTGTAGAAGTAAAAATTGACAAGATCACTTATCTTATGAGAACTTTGCTCTGCAACCAGCTACGTCGCTGCAATGTTCCACCCAACCATAGGCCATCGTGCTCATTAATCTCTCAGTAGTGCTGCCACCCCTGAGCTGGGCATGATTCTCCAAGGAATAAGGGAACCAGTAGGCTTACACATAGCCAAGGAAACACAAGACACATCCAAGCCAACATAGTTGGGTTTATCAGGCCATCAAGGAGTTGGGGAAATGCTCAATGCTAAGATGGTGAGCTCATTATAGAGCCAAGAACACCTACAACGGAACTAGCCTGACCTCTAAGACACCCACACACACTCGACACAAGGAATCACTCCATTCTCTGCTACATAGTCCCTCATGCCCTCCATTCCCTTCCAGTGCTATTCAGGGGTGATGGAGAAGAAGGCCAGCCCTCTAGCTCTATCTATGTGGTTTCCATCGACCAAGTTTATCAATCAAACCAAGCCCCATCCATGCTCCCTACACAGTCCGAAGACCCACCATTGCACATATGCAATCAGTCACCTGTTATAACTTAATAGGGGAAATTATTCCTGAGCTATTCTTGGCCCTATCGTGGACAAAATGACTCCCAGTGAATTACAATAGGTCACTAAATGTATCAGTGCACACAATTTACAACATGGCGGAAAACAACCGTCCCAAAATGTATCAGCATACAATACCAACAAACGTGGGGAATAACAGCACGTCCCAGGCAATGAATACACCCGAAAGACTTACACATACCACGCCGGGGAAGAAATTACAATTCTCCCAGCTTGTACATGAGAGAAACAAGAACACAGGACCCACAAATCCACCTATGAGTAAAAGATACAGCCATTGTCACGTAAATCCGCAGAGGAAAACTGTGTGGGTAAAATCCAGGAAATTCCTGGGTGGGAGAACAGTGAACAGACAATGATGAGAATGCCCGTATCTAGAAGTGCATGAACATGAGCCACTTCTGCTCCTATGTGAGGATAAACAACAATTCAGGAGGCCTGTGTAGTGGAGAGTGCGTGAGTGCTCTTGCACAGTCGTGGAGAGAGTAAAATCCCTGCGGGAGTGATGGCAGTGGTTTCTTTTTCTATCCCTGAAGTCAACCATGGGTGGAGTGTGCATGTAGGCATGGACTGACAGTCCTTCCACACCACTCCCAAAACAATAACTGCCTCAACCACCACCAGCAATTCTCAATTGTGCTGGTTGGATAAAACAAGGAAAAATGACACATGGGTTTTTCCCTCAATGGCTAAGGTTTGACAATCTCCCCACCCTTATCCTTGTGAAAATCATGCCCCTTCTCCAATTAGTTTCCGCAAGAGTAACTGGTCGGGTTCATTTTAATTAAAAAAAATGCATATGTACATGATGACAAACTTAATATCTATGTTGCATGCCCCGATACACCATCGGTGACAGATTTAAATCCAAAACATAGCATAACCAATCAATGGAGGGGCCTTGGCCTTTAGCTCCACACCATGATCCTTTACAATATATACATCATATACATCTAATGCAATGGGGTCAAAACTAGGGCGTTACATTAGTACAATAATCTAAGTATATTTTAATCTATGAAATATTATAATAACTAGCATAAAAACATAACATTCCATACAACACATTGATTAACTTAAATATCAACAATAAATAAGAATGTTAGATAGACCAGTGCTAATGGAGTGATTTTGTAAGAGGGTTTATACTGAACTCTCGAGAAGTATTATAGTTGTCTCGGTTCGTCAATTTTATAATTATTCAATGAGTAATTAGGGATTGGGTAAATTGTGTATGAATTTTATTCAAATTGTTGTAATGATAAAATTATTAAAGGGAAGAAAGTTATTCCAAATATACCCAAGGGGTACGAGAAATATATTAATATTTACTTAGAAATGGTTCTCATAGTGATGGGTGGGATATAGGTGTTGTGGGTTTTTGTTCAACACTACACCAACAAGGGAGTATCATAAAATGCCCCATGATCATTTTCTTGTGGTTCCTGCTTCACTTGCAGATGTTCCCCACTAACGAGTAATTTTAGGTAGTGCCATATTTTTACTTTAGTAACTTTAATTGGATTGTAAAACTAATTACTATCCACTTCAATTCATTTCAGATTGTCCCACTGATCCAACCAATGGCTTGCATTGGTCACAAGAAGATACCGGAATTGAAACCTTGTTTATTTTAAGAAGTTTAAACCTAAGTATGAGATATTTAAATCATTGTGCCGATACTCTCATATTCAAAAACACGATTAGATTCGTTAATTTTAACTTAAAAGAATAAAAATAACTTAAAAAAAGAGAAAAAGGGAAAAAAAGAAAAAAAGATGTGAATCCTCTCTCAAGGATGTGGTTTGGGCACTTAGATTATGAGTTTCTTCTCTTTTTCTATAGTGATTACAAAAAATAAATTCTTGTGATTCTTTGTAGAGTAGGGAACATAATTTTATAAGTTCAATTCCTCAGAAAAATGGCCACATAAGAAGATATAATAAGAGGGATCTCTAGATGGCTTAGATGTTCAAAATTTGGCCAGAGTGCCTCACTACTCAATCAACAATTGTAGAATATGGAAAATAGAGTTATTCGCAATGGAAAAAATAGGGAATATGTCTTCCTGCAATTGTTTGAAAGAAGGAAGATGCAAACAAGCTCTTATTCAAGCTAAGTGACCTGCAACTAATACAAAGACCTGCACATCAAATGGTTAATAAAACACGGTGCTATCTACTACAGAAGCACATAACATAAGTTTATTAAACAAAATAAAAAAATAATCCAAAATATTTGAAACAAATACATAGTAAGATCTCCAAGAAAACAATATTTTAAATGTTATCCTACGGGAAATAATTTCCCTTCAAAGGCCCAACTCAACCAAAGAGATGCAAAAAAAATGAACAACATCGATTATTTCAAAAGATAAAGAAAATACCCATCCACACATAAATTTTCTACACATTTCTTGACCTCCAAGTTCTTTTATTCAAAACAAAATATTAGAATCGCATATCAGCATAGCTTCCATACAGTTCTCTTTTGTCAAATGAAAAGAACTTGGTCTGTCAAATAGAAAAAGTCAACATGACGAGGCACACTTGCTAAAGGATGAGCTTCATATCTTGGTGTGATTTGTATGTGAGCTCTATCACTATTATTTGGGGAATTAATAGGACAGTTATGAAAATACCAAAATCTTAACCTCAAACAAAATCTTCCTTTCTTGGGAAAAGCACTGGTTTGTTGGGAAATACACGCCACTCTTGAAAAAAAAACTAATTTGATATTTAGCAACCATTTATTTCCTTTTGATGACTTGTAACTCTTTAGGAATAATTCTATTTACCTTTTACATGGCATGGAATCAACTTTTCTCAAGTTTCAAATTTTTATGAGTTGCTGAATTTTTCAAATTTTTCCTTGTTTTTGGTCTTTTTTGGGTTTTTTGAATAATTATTAAATTTAAAGATAAATAATTAATTGCAAACTTAGGAGAGTGGGTCCAGGGGTTAAGTGGGTTCTATGACTTAGAAAACGAGCACCCCCATCGAAAAAACATCCTCTTAGCCACACTTTTCTGAATTTTTAGAGTTTCACAATTAACTTATTAAAAATAAGCCCGTAAAAATGGAAAAAAAATGAGAAACTAAAAAAAAAAACTATGGGGGAATTAGGACATGTTCATAATGACTTAAAATAATGGTTGAGATTGTAATATACCTCAACACCTGGGTTTTAATAACGTGCCAAGGCTTAACCACCAAGACAATTATTTATCACTTAAAAACGATAGATAATTAACAAGGACAAAACACCTTGGAATTAAGCATTGATGATTAATTCCTAGGAAAACAAACCTTTTACATAAATTTATCATGCTAGCTCATTTTATAAAAATTCCCATGCGGTATGAACATGTTTTAAAAAAAGCCTAAAATAGGTGTGCATGGACTTTTGAACTTGAAAATTGAACAAGTAATTGTTTGTGTTTAGAGTATTACTTAAAATTAGAACTCAGTGCAACCCATGTGGTAACATATAGAGCCTACTACGGGAAGCCTGCTTGATATGGTTTATGGTAAAAGAGAGCATGCAAGAACAATATAATCTCTAGTTTCAATCATCTCTAAAAACATCTCAACTTGACAAGATAACCTTAGTAGCACACAATCTTGTAAAAAGTGAGCAAACCATTAAGTTGCTTTATTAGAATGTAAAAAGAAAAAGAAAACTTTAAATAATGAAAAATATTAAAATTCCTATGTATATAAAAAAAATGTAGAAATTAAATGCTCACTTTAAAGAGCTTATTTTCCTACTCTAAGCATGATATAATCAAAATGTTAAGTGAAATGATAAATCCAATGCCACCACCTTAACATTTTATAAGGATTAAAAAAAATCCTTTCTCTTTTGTTACTTGCCAAAGAAAGGACATATTTATTAGGAAGTGCAAACCTGCATAGATATTGAGGATGTGCGGCATGTATGGGAGATCATATCCATGAAACACTTCATCAAATTGCTTCCCAAATTGGCATGCGCCTCCATAGGATTCTTCTATCCAATATTGGATAAGGTTAATGTGCATATATGCATGAGGAAGTCGATCGACAATTCCATCACATATATGAAAAGGGATTAATGGTTTATAACTCTCTACCTATACTATCGGAGGATTCAAATCATAAGGACCCTATGCATGCAAAAATGCAGGCTCAGGTTGACCCTCCATCAGTTGTATCGAATATGACTCTTTGATGCACTGCCTCTCAAAGTATTTATTATTTATACATGCATAAGATTTGGGATGATATTGCTCTAAATGATCATAAGAAAACTTTGAATGGTCATGTTGCATACCGAGACCTCCCCAAGTTTGTAAGTGAACACTCCCTTATGATTACATGTCATGGATGGGATTTTCAAAAAAACCTCCAAAATATTTTGAATAAGAACTCTCTACTCTAGACATACCGTAGATGATATTTTTCATAAATTTCAATGGTCATCATCACCATAAATGTTAGGTGTGGGGAATTCTTTATCCATGGAATCATGCTCCCTACTTTCCATGTCTTCCTTCTATTCATAACAATATTCTTAAGAAGATTTGGCTTCAAAAATGTTAAAAGGAAGTAAACTTTCCAAACCGTCACCAACATGTGGAGAATAAGGGCAGGTGTCATCACACACCACATAGATCTTATCATAAGTTTATTTATAGCATACTGTAACAATTTCTTCTTGTAATAAATATGGAGAAAAAATGTTATAATTTTATCAATGAAATAATCATGAGAACACAACAGTTTTTAAATCAGTTCTATCATGGTATCATGAACATGATATTGAACAATATATTTAATCTAGGAAACTTTAGGAACATGTTCAATTGGATCACTTGGAATGTGTTTCTCAATGCGTTTCTCTATTTTTTTCAAATCTTCATTATTTTTTGTTAAAGTGATATGTTATGGTTTTCAACAATGTCTCCAAATAAGGGTTCTTCAAGAAACTCTTCAACAGGATTTTCATGGATGTTCCCATCCCGAGGATCTTGATGTGTATTGAGAGACACCTCATATTCTTCATAAGATGGTTAATATCTTCATTTCATAAATACCTTAGAGGGACTTGCACACATACAACATTTTCTATGGAAGCATGAGGAAGTTCTTCAATGGGACTATCGTGGATATCCTCTTCACTTAAATGTTCAAGAATTCATTCCAAGTCTTCAATACTTTGTGTCATGGAAAAAGGTCCATCATATGTTTCCATGTGATACTCTGCCTTAGATAGGTATAATGTAAATATATTGTCAAGGAATTTTTTGAAAGCATTCATACTACCCCAACCATCAATCCAATGTGCTAAAAACATCAAAAGAAAGCTTTGGAAGGAATTTATACATTTATGAGGAAGGCCTTGATAAATCCAAGATAGAAGAATCTCCCTGAAAAGTAATGACAAACATTTCCATCATATTTTTGTCATAAAGAACATTGAAGTCAACCAACAATTGAAGGAAAGTCTTGATATGCTAGATGGTCGAATCACCATACTTTCCATGAAATACTAGAATTCACTTATATAGATCCCCCACATCGTGACCTATGTTACGATAACCCTCGATGTTTGAGAAATATATAGGATGAAAAAGTCTTGTCACTTAGGCACTACAATGCTACCTTAATCCATCCATATCAGTAATTAATAGTATAAATTTGATATAATTATTGAAACTTGTACTAAACATGTTGAGTTGTCAAATGCCGAGATTTAAATGTTTTAATATGTCATAGAAGATCATATACAAACATAAAAACTTCACAAGTTTATGAGATAACATGGTTTTATCCACTCAATGGAGTCGCCATGTGACAAGAAAAGTACGCATTAAAACTTTAAAAAATGTATATTTTTTCTTCTTCTTCTTTACATTATGAAAAATAAAAAATGTTAGTGGAGTCGCTAGATGAAAAATTAAAAACTAATCTAAAAAATAATCAAAGAAAAGAAAAAAATAGAAAACAAAGGTTGTATTCTTGTAATAGACATATTTATCCCCCACAACGGTGCCAAAATGTTGTTGCCTAATTCGAGCCTTGGGTAATGTGGAATAAATCTTCAAGACATTGGGTGCAAGTTTTTAGGAAAGATAGAGTCAAGTGTTGTCATTTTATCTTGAATCCTCTGTATAGTCTCTCTCCTAGTGAAGAAAAATAATCTATGGTTGTTTTAATCTATCAAAAAAAGAAAGTATTCTAGGATATGAAAACAATAAATACTCAAACTAAGGTGAACTGCAAATGATTTAAATAACTATTATATAAAATAACATTCCATACAACAAATTGATGAACTTAAAAATAAAAAATAAATAAGGATGCTAGATAGACTAGTGCTAATGGCATTCTTATGTAAGGGGGTTTCTAGTGAAATCTTGAGAAGTATTGAAATTGTCTCGGTTGGTCAGTTTTAAAATTACTAAGTGAGTAATTAGGGAGTGTGTAAATTTTTGATTCAGGGAGTTGGAGAAAATGTTCAAAGCCAGGTAACCTAGCTAGAGGGAAACTCGAAGTTTCTCGAACACATGCTGTAGAAAACAATAGGAGGCATAAAATTAGAAATGGCACTCGTGGAGTTTTGCATGAAGGGTCTAGTAAGGTTGAACAATCAAACTGACAAAAATTTTGAAAAATGTGACGAGTTATATAAAATTGTAATAAAATTCTAATGTGACTATGCACATGTTGGATCTAATAAATTAAAATTCTATCATAGAAGAAGCCAACGCATGGGGAGAATATATTTCAAGCCTGGAAGGGCCCACTTGAAAATTTCATCTTTTATGTATTTTGTGATTTTCTTAATATAATGCACTAGAAGATGAATTTTTGAATTTCTAGGCTTAGGGAAGTCAATACAAATTGTAGATTGTAATATAAATAGAGGTAGAGAGTAGTGTGAAGGGACCTTTTTCCAGCACAAGGAGGCTTGATTATTTTGTAAGGAGAAATCATTTTTTCTTCTAATAAGAATGACCTACTTGCTAGGAAAGCACGACACATGGGATGTGTGGAATCTCAAATGTGGAATTATATCTATTTTGTTACAATACAACTGTGGGATAATACAACATACTGATGGGATGACTTACAAAGAATATGCGTCTAACAAAATATAATAACAAATTAAAGAGGAGGGTCAAAGCGGTTTCTTTACATCCCCTCCCTCTTAGAAAAACTTTTTCCTCAAAGATTTAGATTTGGAAAATATTTTTGAAGCTGAAGGAGTGATTCCTATGTAGCATCCTCTAGTTGTAGGATGTGCCACTGAATTAAGACCTCTATGATGGATCGAGAGTGAAACTGACAAATGCGCTTATTGACGATGGTCTCTGGCTCCAGAATGATAGATCCTTCATTATATTGTTCTAGTAAAACAATTTGTGCTTTGATGTTGGTGCCACTCACTTGTAGAATGCAAGAAGAAGGAGGGATTGCTAATTTATAAGCAACTAACCCAATATTATGAAGAACTGTATATGTACCAGAGATATTTGGAGTGAGAATTTGATTCCCTTTGATTTTAAAGGAGTATTTCTTGGAAGGCTGTAGATGAAGAAAAACCATATCACTGACTTGAGAAGTGCATTAAAAATGATGTTGATCGGACTGTTGTTTCATGTGAGTTCTTTCCATGTGAAGATTGTCCCATAGAATGTGAAGAATTTGATGTCAATTTCGAAGAAACATGTCAACTTCGTGAACTGGTGAACTGTTGGTGGTGTATGGAAGGAGTACTGGAGGTGCATGACCATAAACTGCTTCAGATGGTGTCATTTTAGATGCAGTATGGTAGGAAGTATTGTACCACCATGATCTCAAGCTTCTGATGAAAGTTATATGTGCCATAAAACATTGGATCCGGCTTATGACACCCTAGAATGTTCAAGAAGGATTGCTTGTAAGGCTGCTACAGAAGAAAAAACATTACACAAACTTGAATAGTGTGCTCATAATAGTGACAATTGGCCTGGTGTTCCATTTGGTTTCTTTCCATGTGAATATTTTCCTGTAAAATGTGAAGAATATGATCTCAGTTTCAAAGGACCGTGTCAACTTCCTAAACTGGTGAACTTCTATGCGGTATGGAACGAGTAATTGCAGTGCCTTCCCATAAAAAATTTCATATGGATTCCTTTTAGCTACAGTAGGGTAGGAAGTATTATACCACCATTAAGTGAGAGGGAGCCACTTTTCCCAATGATGTTGTTGTTCAAAGGTGAAACAACGAAGATAGGTTTTTGAACATTTGTTGATAACTTCAGTTTGGCCATTTTTTGTGGGTGATACCTTGAACTCATCTTCATTTGGTGCCACTGTGGTGAAATAGTTATGGCCAGAAATGAGTTGTGAAAGTTGCATTGCAGAAGATTTGGTCCATGAAAATATATGCAATTGAGGAGGCGACATATGGATGGTTGAGGGAACAAATTTGACTATATGGGGAGATACGATCAACCACAACCAAGATCATTATCTTCCTGCTAGATGTAGGGATCCCTTTAATTAAATCGATCGATGTATCTTTCCAAACCAATGTATGGATGGGCCCGATGTTGGGAGGGATGTGTCCAGGAAGGAGTGGAATACGATGGTTTCCTAGTCTTGAAGTTGGAAATTCCATTGGTTTAGCAAGGACACATGCACATTGATACAAATTTGTTGTACAACCAAGGAAATAGTGGAGACCACTAATGGTTGTATTTGAATGCAATGGAGCTGAGCGATGACACCATGTGAATTCTTCTTAAGGATATTTTCCATGCGATGTGAACTGATGACACTGAGAGACCCTGGTTGTAAGCCCTTCAATGTGTGTTTTTTCCCATTGACAGAAAACTACATCCATAGTTCAGCAAAATCCCATAAGATGGGTCCAAGTGTGCGTAACGACTGAGTTCCCAAAATCACATCACAACGTCCTATAGGCATGACAAACATGTTAGTGTTCAAGGTATAATATCTAATAGAGATATTCACATTTTGACACTTTCCCTTGGAAGGTAAGGTTCCCCCATTGGAATCATGACTTCAAAGCTGGAGCATGGATAGACAAAACAATAAGCATGTTCGGTGATTTCAGGGTCAATGAAGTTATGGGTGCTACTAGAATCAATGAGTAGTGTAAAAGGGATCTTCTTAAAGAACCCCTTGTCCTGCATGGTTTGTGGGGTGGTGAGTCCAGCTAATGAATGGAGAGATATCTCTAGGTGGTCATCATGAGAAGGAGGGTCAACAGGTGGCTGCTGAATGTCAACGTGGTCATCTATTGGCTCCTGAGAAGCTACACACATTTCAATTGCAGATGGAGAAGCCACATCCAAGAGATAGGGATTTTTCTCAACACATTGATGTTCATGAATGAATTTCTCTTCACAATTATAAAAAATCTAGTGTTCCCTATGTTCCCGCATCTTGGTTTCAAAAAAATGCTTGATAGGAGTGGTTCGAGGAGCTGGAGTGATTGGAGGTCTTTGGTAAACCATAATTATGATTGGAACAAAAGTGGACTTGGGGCGTTGTTGAGCCCTTCTCTTGTCCTCCTCCAACTTATCCAACCCTAGGATTTCCATCATTTTGTTGGGACAAAACATTTTAATGTCAGAGTATATTGTATCCTTAATACCACTAATAAAACAACTCATGTAGAATGCGTTAGAAAACCATTTTGTGTGCTTGACTAATTTCTCAAATTTTTTCTGATACTCTCTCATAGTGCCAGTCTAGAAACGTTTGGTGATTTCTCCTGTGAATTGATCAAAACTACTAGGGCCAAATCATTGCAAATGAGTTGCAGAAAAAATGTCGATTGGGGCTCTTCATGATCCTTGATGTACCAACAGAACCATTGAAGGGCTTCATGTTCCAAATGAAAGAATGCAAGTGGGACTTTGGTTACATCAAAAGTGTTATGCATATTAAAGTATTATTCTTCCTTATGTATCCATATAGTTGGATCATCACAATTGAAGCAAGGGAAATCAATATTCATCCCACGAAAGTTGTTGGAAGAAGAGAACTCAGTGTCTACAGAAGACTCAAGCTGTTGTCGGCTACTCATGGCTGAATGGTGAAGATGCAGGTCAATAAATATTTGATCCAGACTATGAGTTTGGTCTTGAGGGTGACAAGTTATTCTTCCACTTTTCTATTCTCTCCTGCACAGGTGACAACCATAGGCAAGATTTTTTGTGGAAATGGGTCGAAAAACAAAAAAAAGAGGGTTTCAGAAAAGAATAAATTTGAGTTGGAAAAGGTGTGAGTGTGTAATTGGGGTTGACTATGTTTTGGACACTTTGTTAAGGAAAAAGAACAAAAAATGAGAATTTCATAAGCATGGTGAAAGAATGGGAAAATTTGTCAAAGAGGGACAATGAAGCAGAATTCCAAAACAAACACTGTGGAAAAATTTGATGGTAATTGGGTTAGAATTGAAGAATGGAATTTCGGTCTTCGGGAAGTGAAATTTGGGATAGAATCCTTAATGAATGAAATATGCAGAATGGAATGATGGGGTTTAGTGTGAATTTTCAAGGGAAATGGAGCTACATCAAGGAATATATGGCTAAAAAAATAGAAAAAGTATACTTTTTTTTTGAAGAAATGATTTGTGGCATTGCTAGAAAGTTGTGCTTTATCAACTTGAAATCGGCTAAATGATTTGTGACAATTCTGCAATTTTGAGCAATATCAACTATAAATAGATATGGACCCTAGGTATATTTGGCTTCCTAATGGTTAAAAGGTAGTCACTCGACCACCAAGGCTTTCTAAGGCTTGAGTATTGGGGCAGTACCCCTCACTTCATGGCGCAGGTAAAACTGCTAACTCCTTGGAACAAAATGATAACTCTTTGTCTTTCATCACGGATGTGAATCTAGTCAATATGGTGGGGTTCATTGACCTTTTTTCTTGTCAGGTCCTCTCTATGGCCAGCTACTTCAGGGTTTCTGTGGTACTCCTCAAAATGATTTTTAGGTCTATGCCCATGTACTTCCCATAGTTAAGCGAATAGGGTTTATTCTCTGATCCGAATGAATAGTACCATTGCAAGAAGAAGAAATACGTCAATAATCACAGTGCCAAAAAAAATATGGTAGAAATTCCAACTGGTATTAGAAATGTGGGCACCCGGTCAAAAGATTTTCCCTATGCAATTTCTGCGGACGTCACCGAAATTCTGAAAAATTGTTGTTTTTAAATCTATGATATCTCCACTTCTGGAAATCCAAATGAGATGGTTTTTTATTTGAAACTGCATATTTTTTCAAGAGAAATTCAGATATGCAACATTTTTTTGTCTAATTTTGTGCCAATATTCTCATAATTTGATCTGAAATTCATTGCCCAATTTTTCCCTCTTTTTTTTTGCCAAAAATAAGAGAATAGAAAAACAAATTCCCACTTGTTCCAAGGAAAGTGATCTGATACCATATTTGGAGAACCTCCTACAAAATAAAAAATCATAATGCATGATATAATAGAAATATTGGAGCACAAAATATATTTTATTGATCGCAAGCCACTTTGAGGTGGCAACCTCCTTTGAGCAAGATCAATACAAAATAGCTCTTCAATGATTTCATTGGCCTCAACAATTTCTTATATACTAAGTATAATCTAGACAAGTATTTCTCCCCATGAATGTGGGATAATACAACATACTAACAAGATGACTTACAAAGCATATGTATCGAACAAAATATAACAACAAAATAAATAGGAGGGTTAAAGCGGGTTCATAACAAGAAGAAAATGGAAGTAGAAATGAACAATATGCATCGAACAAAATATAATAACAAAATAAATAGGAGGGTTAAAGCGGGTTCATAACAATAAGAAAATGAAATTAGAAATGAGTATGTGAAAATTAATTATTTCAAAAAACCTTTCAAAATATCCAGACAATAAAAAAACCCAAATTTCATACAAGATGCAAATAAAATTTAAAAAATTATGCTTTAATTGTTTTCCAAGAAGTTTATACAAAAGTCAAATACAATGTTTTCTCATATTTCTCTACCTAAATGGATATTAAAATTAAAAATAAAATTTGGAAACACTACAATTTTGTTGAGAAAAACTATCCAAAGATTGAGAAGAAATGCATCCATATATGAAAACCCCAAATTTCATACTACATCTATAAAAACTAAAATAAAAACTTTGTGTCTTCTCCCCTAAAATATCTATGGGAAGCCTTTAGATGAATACACAAATCCAACAACTTCATTGATACTCCATCAAAGCAAACCCTTTAAAAGAATCATCCCAAAATCGTTCTAAAGAAACCATATAATAGGATGACCCTAAATACTTTCAGTGCGACAAAACTCAATTATTGTAGTGACTTCTATTGCAACAATCATACCTTGTATATAAAAATAAATTTTCTAAGAAACATCAAGAGATACCCCACGCAAATAAAAAATATAATAGAAGTAGTTGTAATATTTATCACAATTTAAAAACTCCAAATACCATTGGAGATAATAGTCCTTGATGTTCAATCCTGACCATAGTATTAGAAGAAGTTAATGAATCCAATCAATAAAAATATGGACTCAATGTTTCAAAACAAATTATATATTACAACAAAGAATACATTATCGCATAGGCACATAAAAATATATATGTTGTTTCCCCACTACCCTACACTAATATCCCATCCATTGATTTTCAAGTCTAATTTGCTCGTCCTCCTCGGGACTAAAATCATTCTTAATGTTGAATTTTTTTCCTTATTTCTTTAGTGGTCTTTCCCTTCATCATATTTGCCACACTTTGACATGTCATTTCAAACAAATTCTTTATGTTGAGATAATTTTCAGCCTCCACAAACCCAAAAGCTTGATAAGCCAAAATTTGCATAAATATACAAAAATATCTATAACTACAACAAGAAAACACTTATACATTACTAAAAAAAGCCACGAAACAATTGTAGAAATGATAGCACTTAAGTAATTATTCAATTAAAACATCCTCATCAAAGATTTCAAATGTTTAAAGAATTTTTAAAATAATAAAAAACGTTCATGTAAGAGGAAATTTCGATTAAAAATGAGCTTTTCAACTCTAATTTCATACAACATGCAAATAAAATTTTAAAAATAATGTTTTAATTGATTTACACAAATATATACAAAAGTTAAATACAAAATTTTTCAAGATACTTCTATATTTAAATGGATCTTAAGTAACTATTAAAAATAATTTTTTGGAAGAAATGCATCCATATGTGCAAACGCCAAATTTTATACTACATATAAAAAATAAAAATAAAAACTCTCATTATTCCTCCCTAAAATATTTAGAAATTTTTTTTAAGATGAATACACAAAGACAACAATTCATGAATACTGCAACAAAGAAATCCTTGTAAAAGAATCATAAGAAATGGTTCTAAAGAAACCATATAATTGGTTCCTCCTAAAAAGCTGTAAATTAACCTTCACATTTAATATAGGAAGTTAAATGAGTCAAAGCATAGGGCTAGTTAAGATTCAAATTTATGACATGCTTATGATGGCTAAGTTTTACTAGTACTCACCTATATACACTTATGATTATGGTTCATATAATATTTTATTGTGGATTAACACTATAATAGCTCATGAAGACTACAAATGATATCGTGAATCATGACACTCTGTAATGTCCCCAAAAATTGAAAAAAAAAAAAAAATTATAGGCTAGTGAAAACTACCCAAAAGGGATCATTAGTACTCATGCGGAAACATAGATGCTCCTTAAATTTGCAACCTATTTGGATTCTTCCTACTATCTTGTTAATCTCTTTTCGATTATGCGACTATTAGTTTGTTTACTTCTTATGCCTTAATTCTGTTATTGAAATGGTCGATATATCTTAGTTATTACTGTCGGTGAATTAATGAGTTATATAGATCATTGTTTTGCTACTGCACATGTATACTTTGTTTATTTAGTGAAAACTAACTTAACTTTATTGATGGGACCATAGTGATGGAGTGGTGGAACTCGTTCTCCCATGACGATCTGAGATGCAAGATTATTCTTCATTATGCAGGCTTACGTAGTTCATTTGAACTAAGGCACCTTATCCATTGATTCACAGGTTACTATTGTGACATCAGGATTATCAAATACTAGACACAGTTCAGTTCTTAGTTAAACTTCCCGTTCTGCCTGGCACTGTTGTTATTGATCTGTTTTACGACTCAGGTATGCCCTATGTTTGCTAATTAACTTTATTCGTTAATTTACTCAATGAGTATGAATTGTATTATGGTCCTTATAACTATTATTGTCTATCTCTTTTTTAGTTACTTACTTATCCCTTGTTTCTATTTTGTAGGTTTACCTTGGTGGAGAGCTTGTAGACTTACGCTTGTTCATCCTAGTGAGGGCACCATGGCATACTACGTTTTCCATTATGCCTATATGCTACAACCTAGAATTATGAATTAAATGCATATGCTACCTATATGAACTATCCTAAAGGGCACATGATAACAGTATAATCTTGTTGCTAAGAGACAGACATTGTAACACTATATGGTATTGATGCTAAGGGAAGACATTGTAATACTATATGATAGTATTAAGGGACGCACATACCATTAGGTTGGGACTATGGTATACAAACCATGTCATTATTATTGGCCTACACTGACTTTTAAAGGGTGGAGAAACCATAGTATAGAGGGTTTATCATATGGCTTGGTTGATTTAACACTGATACACAATCTTATGGTTGGGGTTTAAGGTGGCATTAATGGCCACTAGCTAGTTCCATTAATACCATTGGGGTTGGTGAAAACCATTGGAAAAGGACTTGGAATTCGTTGTATGTGAATTATGGTATTAGCATTATGTTGTAGTGTGGCCTCTGTGCTTTTGGAGAATGGAGATGACCCCAATGATTTGCAGGTAAGCTTATCCGTCGATGTGTAAAATGTAATGCTTCGTTTGGTTTTCTCCATGGCATGGTCATGCTCCTCATGCCATTATTGGTTTGTTGTAGGTGGAGATGAAGGTGCTTTGGACTTTGCAGAGGGATACACTGTCGAGTTGGGATTTCTCTTTTATAGCCATGGAAAGCCTTCTAGAAGGAATCACTTGCTTCCTCTCATCTTGGGCATTCCTCGGTTGGAAATCTTTACTGGGCTGGGGTTTCATGTGGCACTTGTTTACTATACCTTCACGGTTGATGATGTAGCTTGCTCTAGTTTTAAATGGACACTTGTTGAGATATTTGGCATTTGTTTGGGCTATGGCTACACCACTACTTGTAATGGTGCCATAGCTCATAGCTTACCATTAACATTTTAATTACTTGACTATCCATCAAAGGGGTTTCATTCATCTCTATGTAAATACATGGCGCATTGGTTTTTAATATGAAGACTATAATGATTTGGTATGAAATACCTATGAACTCATCCAACTTTTAATACTCTGTAACTTGGGTTTTGAATGGTTATTTAAATTCTGTGTTTTATGTGGACTCTAATGAGATTGAATCATGGCCTTACAGGCTGTAGAAAATTACTATGCGTATAAATTTGTTTTCGGTTATGGCCATTTGCACAACACTCTATTTGTTTGGTTTGTATGTTGAGTAGGTAGCTTCTAGAGCTTGGGCATTATGCCATGGGCTACACCATTGTAACAATGGTGCCATAGCCCATTGGCTTGCACCACATTATCTGCCTTAGCTTATAAATGAAGTCTGTGTTTTAAAACAGAGTACTGTAATCTTAGTTTTGTATTAGCATAGCATGGGTGCAGGCCATGCCATGAATGGCATGTGCCTCTCTCAATGACTGCGATAGCTTCTAGTTGGAAATTTAATGTAAAAGTTTTACTTGGAAGAAATAAGGATGTGACATCCTAGGGTTATGAAAACCCACAATATCGATTTGGTTTATAGCGTGACTGTCTCATTAGTTGAAGCTTGGCTGAGGCCTTAACTAGGGTCCTGACGACCTCACTGTTAGAGTAATCATTGTTTGGTTAATGGATTGTGTCTTAGCTTGAAAGCATAGCTTACACATACTAGATGTATAGCATGGACCGTATAGAGATGGTTATGTGATTACTTACTATTTGGTTTTGAAAAATATATGAATATATTAATGTTACTGTCTTGGGTTTAGACATCTACAGGATTTCATGTCACAACCTCTTGATGCCAAAATGGGTTTTAATTGTTTAAATGTTTAACATGATACATTTAGTTATGTGTAGATTTTAAAATAATACAGAGTTTGATAATGGACCACATGGATGGTAACAATGCTTTCTCTATTTGGTTAATTTTGATTATGTTTAATAAAATGGAATGTTATGATATTTTTTTTTTTTTTACATGATTATGTACAACAGACCTTAGAGGGTATTTAGTAATTTTTTAGCTTGTTTATTATATGAATTATGTTCCTAGTAGATCTATTTTAAAATATTTAGGTTCTACTCTTTAGTTTGTAATAAATCAAATAGTACATAAACTATAAAACTATTTGAAGACTAATATATATATATATATATATATATATATATATATATATAACCTGTACTTCTGAACTAAACTTCAATTAAAAGCAACCCTCTGTTGACACATGAAATATGTCAGCAGAGTAATGCCACTTGTAGAATAGGATAAATGATAACAAAAAACAGTTATGGTGCAGATAAACTAAATATGGAGATAATTACATAATTTCACTCAAAGTACAAACCCTAGTTATGTACATCATATAATAATATTTCTCCAGCCTATGATTAGTAAATTGAATATACAACCTTAGCATATTGATAACCATCAAACATAAACATTAGGGTTAGAAATTTCATTGCAGCCCTTACTTAATCATAAACAGTAATGAAACTTTGGGAAGAAGTAGAATAGGACTTTAAGGGTTTCATACCTGAAATTGAAGCTTTGTCAATGGTTGCACCTCCACGCATAAATAACCATCATTAACAATTCAATCTAGATCCGACCTCTGTTTGATGACCAAATCACTTGGGAACTACCACGCTCCTCCCAACCATGACCGAAAACCGTTCCTGGTTCTAATTCGAATCCCCTTGAGCTAGACTCGAACATACAAGTACCTTAGAGCTCCTAAGGTATGGTTTCCTAAATGGTAATAAGTTCTGAATCAATCCTCTTTTACTTGCAGGCAAAGTTCTCCAAGAAAATAATTGAGAGCAGAACATGCAGAATAATAATTCTCCTAGATAAAAATCAGAACCCCCAAGCCTTTGCTTGGCTTGAGTCTTTATAGGCAGACTTTTCAGTCAAAGGGGTAGTTAAATAAAGAAATCCTTGATTTCTTGATTTAACTCTTTTTAATTTACTGGGGTAATTTTTTAATTCTTAACCTAGGAACTTTTAACTAGTTCCTTGTTAGTCTTTCATAGATATTTCACTATTTATTAATCCTTTAATAATAAATAATAATTGGTGGAGCTTATCTTCTTTATTTATTCAATTATATAATTAATCATAATTAATTCCTTATACATACTATAAATAAATACATAGTATTAAAATACTTTGTTAACACTTGTCTTTGGGCATCATGTGTCATGATCCCTTATACTTAATGACACTTCTTTTGTGAAGGTCAAGTAGATAGATGGCTCAGGTCTACTAGGATAGAAAACTCAAAACATCCTTGAATGTTGGATTTCCCTTGTATAATGTGGTAGTTCTTCAGTACTTGATGAGAATACAAAAATTTGAAATTTCATTTAATCACTTAAAAACATGTATGATCAGATCAATATTATTCCTTGAGTGATTTTCACTGAGAGGTGATTTTAATCTTTTTAGTAACCCCTAGCACTTACCAGATCCCATACTCAACGCTTATAATAGGGAGTTACAAACATAATTAAACTCCAGAGCTCTCACTCAACACTAAATGCTAAGATGTAGTTGTATGATACAGCTAGGGATATAATGGCGAAAGATCTGATGCTCTAGAGATTATGCTCAACACCAACATGGAATGCTCTAGAGCTTATGCCCAACATTTCCAAATTATATTTTCATGTGTTCTAGAGCTTTATGCTCAACACAAATGTAATTACTCATGTTCTCCATAGCCTTTCGCTCAACCCAAAACATCTCATCGATCATGTGCTTCGAGGTCCATGCCCAACACAAACATTTCATCAATCATGCGCTTCAGGGTCCACACCCAACAAAAAACATATATATACCTATATATCATCAACAACTGGCTTACGCCCAATATACAAAACAAATCATCATGTTCATATGTAGTGGGGTCTTCGACCCAAAAATAAAACATCAATATAATCATCATGATCAATAGGGTCATGCCTATAAATGGTAGGTCCAAAATTCAGGATTTTACATCCATCCCCGCTTAGTACAACACCATCCCTGGTGCTCTAGGGACTCTAAATGATATCATGAAACAATACTGGGTAAGACTTTCTCATGGTGTCCTCATTCTCCGAGGTAGCCTCATCTATCTCAAAGTTCTTCCACTGGACTTTCAATTGGCCTATAGTGCTCTTCCAAAGGTACACTTCTCTCTTTTCCAATATATACAAAGGCTTAGGGGAAAATTCTCCTTTAGGTTCCACCTGTAATAATAAGCAATAAATGAGATGCTTAGTGTCATAAACATATTTCTTTAATAAATATGCATGAAAAATATTATGAACTGTTACATTCGCAGGTAATGCTAGTTCGTAAGCCACTGGTCCTTCCTTGGCCAGAATTTCAAAAGGTCCACAAAACCTAGGTGCTAACTTACCACACCTACCAAAGCTCAATGAGCTCCATTTTGGTTTCACCTTCAAGTAGACATGCTCACATGCTTCTTATCCACATAACTTTTATGACAGTCATGTGCCTCTTTAAGGTTTCTGTAGACCTTTGTAACTAATTGTTCCAAGTCGAATAACAAGTCAGGCCCTAACATGAGCTAATCCACCATATTGTCCCAAGCAACTGGGGTCCTACACTTCTATCCATAGAGTACCTCGAAGGGACTCATGTTGGTGGAATCCTGATACCCATTGTTATATGCAAAATATGGAAGGTGCAGCGAATCCTCCCACTTGGTGGGGTTGTTCATGACATACATTCGAAGCATGTCTTCTGTTGGTTCTATGGGAAGACCCAGGTTTACTGTAATGTACCAACAACACCCCTAGCTCACTAGTCCTTTCGGAAACAGACCGCGGAGCGGCCTGAAGTCTCACCCGAAGTGATTCTAATGGGTTGGCCAAAGACTCAAGTGTCTTCAACCAGGTTTTGTAGCATCCTGGGGTCTCGTAGCTCTTCTTAGCTAGTGAGGTCTCTTTTCACGACACGCAGTCTCTCTTCCTCATGGGTTCTGACAGGGGAAGGAATCCTATCGCATTGCAGTGACTCTAGCAATACGCAACTCTCTGTTCCTCTTAACCCGTGATCTGCGCTATCTCACACCGCAGATCCTCTGATGGTGCGATATTGCCTACTATCAACGCGATATCTACTATAGTACAGCCTACTGCGACCCTCACGGTCCAAAGGCTATCGCACTGGGTGGAATGAATTGGCTAACTCTCAACAAGATATTTAACACTCTAACTTGAACTTCCACATTTCAACACACACTACCTCAACTATACTTATTGTCTGAATAAGTATACTGGAAACACTTTTAGTAGAATGACTTACTACTGTGTGAAACAAGCACTGATAAACTCATATGTAGACACTTGATACATGTAAATCCACCTTTAAACTTCAATAATGTTGTAACTGAATGAGGACATACAAACATTTACTAACTGATATACAACATTCATGTAACAGATAACAGATATCAACTAAGTAAAGCGCAATCACATGAAATAATCACATAACACATTGGTTTTACGTGGTTCACTTCCAGGGTAGAAGCTACGTCCACATAATTGTGTTTATTATATCTTGAGAGAGTACACAGTTCTGCTGCAACCTGATGTGCACCTAGAGATATTCTGGGTAACTCCGCACTCACTGCCGAGAGCCCTTCTCTCCTAGATCTCTTCTCTTTCTATATATTTCCTTCTTACAATATTCTCTCTCTCTCTCTCTCTCTCTCTCTCTCTCTCTCTCTCTCTCCACGGATTGTTACATACATGCTTCTATGAGCCAGCTACTGGTTATAGTAAGATTTTACAAATGGAATAACAGGACCAAAGCTTGACTCTTACACTACAAAATGACTGTGAGCTAACAGACTAATTGACTCTATCTGTCTGAATAGCTAATCAACTGGCCTACTAGCTAACCTTTTATAATACAAAATACATCCCTTTATAGGCGGCCCAAAGGTCTTGCCATTACAACACAGTGGGCATGTCCCAATAGTAACCCAAAAACCCTAACTAGCGAGAGTCGGCGTATGTGTACTTGGAGTAGCCACTTTTCGTCACACCACTGCTCTCTACAGTCTTCCATGCTTCCCAGCGCTGACCATGGGTACTAGGCGTCGCTTCCCTTTCTATCCTTCGTCTTCAATACCTTGGCCTCGTTGCCCCTTTTCCTTTATGAGGGTAGCTGAGCCCTCCTGTCTTCCACCACTGCCTTGAATGCAGTGGGTGAGCTTTCTCTTCTCGACCGCTATCTTTATTGCAGTTGGTGAGCTCTCTCCTCTTGGCCGCTCAGGTACTGTCGTCTTCTTTGACTTCTCTGTCCCGATAGTCATAGTTTGCGGCTCTGATCTGCAGCTAGAAACATGATATGGCATCTTATATTTACCTTATCTCTTATATCCTCAGCAAAAATTTCTATCTGCCAAAATGGCATCTTCTCCTATAGCTGCAGGACCCTACTCCAACATCCTCCACAATTTGGTTTACTCTTTTCGTCTGCCCGTTTGTCTGTGGGTGATAAGTAGTGCTAAAGTTTAGTTGCATCTCTAATCCAGAGAATAAATATCTCAAACATTTTCCTTTAAATCAAACATCTTTATCTAATGTCATCACTTTGGGTATCCCATGCAATATAAATATCTCTTTTAGGAATATATCAACAATGTTCACGGCCTTTTAGGTCGATTTCACAGAGATAAAGTGTGCTGCCTTTGACAGCTTGTCAATGACTACGGAGATGGAATCATTTTGCTTCTTATTTTTTGGTAAGCTGGTAATAAAATCCATACTGATAACCTCCCACTTCCATTCTAGAATGGGCAATGGATGTAGCAATACTGAAGGATGCTAGTGCTCAGCTTAACTAGCTGGCATTCCTGACATTTCACAATAAACATTGCAATGTCGACTATTGACTTGGGCCAGAAAAAGTGTCTCTTGACGGTAGATATAATCTTTTGATATCTTGGGTACCCCGAGTAGAGTTCCTAATAGGATGTTGGACCTACTGTCCCCTCCAACTAGAACATAAAATCTATCCTTAGACCATAGTAGTCCAGATTCATCCACCTTGTATTCCTTTTGTTGTTGAAACAATCGGTCCTCTTGGAACTTCTTGAGGATTTCCATATAGAACAAGTCAACCTTGTTGGTATTTTGAATCTTCTCATGCAAATATGCATCATTTTGACTCAGGGTCACCTCATATGTGATCTGAATCTGTCGACTCAAAGCATCAACAATTTTGTTCTCTTTTCCCTTAATGTGCTTTAGTTCAAAGTGATACTCACTCCGGAAATGCAACCATCTGGGTTTCCCGCATTCAGATTGGGTTGATCGAATAAATATTTAAGACTCATATTGTCATCCTTTAGGAGGAAATTCATTCCTGTGAGGTAGTGCCTCCACATCTTCAGAACGTGGATAATGGCCGCTAGCTCAAGATCGTGCATGGGATAATTCTATTCATGCTCTTTTAATTTCCATGATTCATAACAGATTGCATGATGGTTTTGCAAGAGGAATCCTCCAAGTCCTTCCTTGCTTGCATCCGTGTATACAACAAAATCCCCATTGGGATCCGCAATCCACAACACTGGTGTGGTCATCAAAAGCTGCTTACGATTTTGAAAAATTTCTTCACACTTGTCAGTCCACAAGAACTTGTTTTCTTTCTTCTGCAAAGCTATCATGGGGAAAGTGATTTTCGAGAAGTTCTCAATTAACTTTCAATAATATCCAACTAATCCCAAGAATGACCTAATTTTAGTGACACTAGTCGGGGTAGGCCAATCCTTTATGGCTTGAATCTTTTCTGGGTCCACAGCCATTCCTGCCATGGATATGATGTGACCTGGGTACTATATTTGTGGTTTGTAAAAATAGCATTTACTAAACTTAGCATAGATCTGGTGTTCTCTCAACACTCGAAGTACTATGCAAAGGTGTTATTCATGTTCCTCTTTATTTCAAATAATTTGCAATAAACCAAAATATCGTCAATAAAGACTAGTACAAACTTATCCAAATATTTACTAAATATGTTGTTCATCATACACATAAAGTTTGTGGGTGCATTGGTAAAGCCAATCGGCATCACTACAAACTTGTAGTTCCCGTACCTCATACTAAATGCGGTCTTGGGGATATCCTTGTCTCGGATCCATACTGATGCGACCCAGATTGGAGCTCAATCTTTGAAAATATTTTGGCTCCCCCCACCTGGTCAAAAAAATCCTCAATCTTAGGGAGTGGGTAATGGTTCTTTATTTTCATTTTGTTCGACTGATGGTAATCAATGCACATCCACATCATACCGTCCTTCTTCTTTAAAAACAAAATTGGTGTCCCCAAGGGGACACACTAGGTCGAATATACCCCTTCTCTATTAATTCCTACAACTACAATTTGAGTTCCACCAATTCTGATGCACTCATGCGGTATGGGGATTTGGAAGACAGAAATTATGCGAGGGTCAGTTGGATGGAAAAGTCTAGGTCTCATTTCGGTGGTAATACTGGGATTTCCTTGAGAAACATGTCCTTGAAATTTTCAAGAACGAGGAAGTCTTCTATGCGATGTTCTCTATCAGACTCTACGTCTTAGATGTTCAGTGCAAATAACTTGCATCCCTTCCTAACACACTTCTTTTCTTGTAAGGCAGATATTTTTCTTACATAAACTTTCTTTGGGATGCCTTAAACCTTCACTTGGTTCCCTTGGCTATCAACACACAAGATAGACTTGTGTATACAATCGAGCATGACATGGTGTTGTTCTAACCAGTCGATATGGATAAGAATATAATACGATCCTAGACTTAGGATGTTCAGATTTACCTTAGTAAGGAAACCATTCAGGTTTACTTCACATTCTTTAACGACCTCCAAAAAATTTCATTTTGTACCGGTGGCTAACTATCATAGCCACGGTTTATCATGCTTTACTTTGCCTAACTTGAATAAAGAAACAATATTAGGTGCAACATAGCTCCGGTAACCACTGGGATCAATAAGTATTTAAATAGATTTGTTTAAGATCTTACCTTTGATCTTGACCATTGTAGCTTGATGTTTCACTTGTCGGCCATCTAATGCTGCATAGATTCACGGGGTTCTTGCTATATCTTCAATGGTAGGTTCTTCTTGCAGGTTATCCAAGACTCCATTGTTTTTGTTCTTACAATATTGGGCATAATGTGGTCCGCTGCACTTTCAGCACTTGATCACTAAAGGGGTAGCATTGACTCCAATTTCCACTTACATATTCCCATTAAGAGCTAGTATGGCTTTGTACCGGTGTTGTTGAAGCTCTTGTTCACTTGAAAGCTGTTATTTTTCTTTCTATAAGGCTGCAAGTTTGAACCAAGCTTATGGTTATTAGAAACGTTTCTAGACTTTTCTCTCTTTCAGTTTTGGTTTTCTTACTGTAGCTTCCCATGTTCATAGAAGAGTCAAGCATTGTGTAGTGCAGTGTCCAAAGTCTTTGGCATGTCTAATTCAATCCTATCCCAAAAACTAGGAGGAAGACACCCTACAAACTGCTGGATATTCACCTTCTCTTATTTGATATATGGTACATAGTGCAGTAGATCTAGAAATTTGTTTATAAATGCATCCAGAGTCATGGACCCCATGCGTAGTTCATGGAAATATTTTACCTTGAGGTCAAAGAACCTTTCCAACATGTATTTTTCTTTGAAAATATTTCAAAAATTTTCCAAGCTTATTTCTTGCATCTCATCTTTCTTCGTGTGCTTTAAATCTCGCCACCATCTTGCTACCTTACCATTCAGGTTGTAGATGGAAAGCCTAGCCTGCATCACCTGGAATAGTTATGAACTTGAAAATACTTAATCATTCCCAGCAACGATTCTTCAGTATTTTCTCCCATGTTTACTTCAACTTCATAGGTCAGGGCTCTTATTTCTTGAAACTCCCCCTCAAGACTGCCATCACTTCTTTTCCTCTTTCTCCATGGAGAAAGTGAGTCATCACTAGTAGGACTGTGATGATCCCCTTTTGTTGCTTCAGTGGTACCTTCTTTTTATGCTTATCTTGGGCTACTGGAATGCTCATGGTATGGTTCTCTTTTGGATATGTTGGTGGACTGGGTAGGTTTACCTTGCAGGCTCCCTCCTGTAATGTTATGCAATAATGATTCATTTATAGCTTGTTGTTCCTTTCTTTCATTTAGACTATCTTCTATGAAAGTCTTTAGTTCAACTCGAAGACTGTGCAAAGTTTTCAACACATCAGAGTTTAGCTGAACCACCAAGTTCACTTTTGGAATGGGGATGGTCATTTCTTCTTGCCAGCTATTTTCTTCCACAGTGTTCATAAACTGAACAACGCTGTAAAAATTTTCCTGTAACACAAAAAAATTAATCGCAGCAAAAATTTTCTTTTAGTAACAAACATTACTTAACATACTTTATTTTCTTTGCATGAATTCTTGGTGCACCCATAAGTCTCTCAATATTGAAACTAAGCTCTGATACCACCCCAAAAATTCAAAAAAAAAATAAAAATTATAGGCTACTGAAAACTAACCAAAAGGGATCATTAGTACTCGTGCATAAACATAGATGCTCCTTAAACTCGCAACATCTTCGGATTCTACCCACTGTCTTGTTAATCTCTTATCCATTCCATGACTATTATTTCATTTACTTATTATGCCTTAATTTTGTTATTTAAACGGTCGATATACTTAGTTATTATTGTCAGTGAATTAATGAGTTACATAGATCATTGTTTTGATCCTGCACATGTATACTGTGTTTATTTAATAAAAACAAACTTAACTTTATTGATGGGAACAAAGTGATGGAGTGGTGGGATTCCTTCTCCCATGTTGATCTGAGGGGTAATATTGTTCTTCATTATGTAGAATTACTTAGTTCATTCGAACTAAGGCACCTTATTCATTGATTCACAGGTTACTCTTGCGACATCGGTGTTATATTTTTAACATTAAAGTTAGCATTATCTTAGGATCTTTAACTAAGAGAATAACAAGCACAACAATCAAACATAAGAGACAATGAACACAGAGTTTTTCCTTGGGGAAACCATAAAGGAGAAAACCTTACAACTTCCTAAGAGATAGAATCAGCACCAAAGCAAAACCCCCAAAACAGTAATAGGATCTCCCGACAGCAGTAATCTCTCTCTCTCTTGTCCCAACAAAAGTTCTTCTCTCTCAATTATGTGATACAACTGAGTGTGAGTGAGTGTGTGATAAATAGAGAGGCTCACTCTCTATTTATACTAATTCCAAACTTGACAATAACTCACTAGGGTCGAATTCTCTAGGAGATTCTAATAACCCTAGGGCCCAATAGCTGTGGGGACTTTAACCCTTGAACAATAGGAGGGTTACCCACAATGACTTGACATGACTTGTTTATATTATTAAATCTCCTAATCGAAACATCAAGGCATGACATGACCAAATTACATTATAGATAGTTCCTGGAATAACATCGTGTTACACTACATAAAATATACAAGTGAAATATACATAAACACTCCCTCTTAACTAGGAAGGTATTCTCTCGACACAATTTATCAGCAAAATTATTCTTCTCTGTATCATCTGGATCATCACTGATTTCTCATCATATTCATCTTCAAGTCATATTCATATTTCAACTTATATTCATCTTCAAGTTATCTTCATCTTTAAGTCCTCTTCATCTTCAAGTTATCTACATCTTCAAATCATCTTCATCACTCGATCTGGATCATCATCACTACTGGATCATCATCACTGGATCATCATCAATTATTTATCATCACTTGATGTGGATCATCATCATGGGTTCTATCTCATAATTCTTCTTGTCATAGGAATTTCTACAGAGCTAACCCCTTTTCATGCTAGTTGTAGGCCTAGCCTCCATGTAGGTCTTCTTCAGTGCTTATATCTGACCCTAAGTTAGAATGGCCCACGCAACACTTAGATCTGACCAATCATGTCAGAAAGGCATTCCCAGCACTCACATTTGACCTAATATTGTCAGAAAGGCCTATCACTCATATCTGACCATGTGTAAACACATTGCGCCAGAATGGATTTGCACTTGTATCCAACCATGTGAGAACACACCGCATCAAAATGGCTCTGCACTTATTTCCAACCATGTGAGAACACACCACATCGAAATGCCTCTCAGCCCCAGACTAAGTATTCCTGGTAACTGACTAGGTTCCTCCATTCACCCAGAGAATGGCATTCAACACTTATATCTGACCATGTGTAAACACATCGCACCAGAATGGCTCTACACTTATATTTGAACCTCTAAGAACAAACCACACCGAAATGGCTCTCAGTCCCAGACTGAGTATTCCTGGTAACTGACTAGGTTCCTCCATTCTCCTAGAGAATGGTATTCAACACTTATATATGACCATGTGTAAACCCATTGAGCCAGAATGGATTAGCACTCACATCTAACATGGAAGGAGTCAATCCTCTCACCATGACATAATGGCTCAGCCCTTACATTTGACAATGGAAGTAACCAATGCTTTCACCATGTTATAATGGCTCACAGACTCATCACTTCCCCTTGTAGGGAACCTCACTCTGGAGAACACCAAGCTTCTCCCTAAAGTACTCAAACTTCATTCTGTCCAATGGCTTCGTTAACAAATCAACTATATGTTTTCCTGTAGAAACATACTGGAGCTTCACTGCTCCTCTCTACACCATATCCCTGATATAGTGATAGTTGTTCTCAATATTCTTCAACTTATCATGGAACACTAGCTTCTCAAACAACTTCACACAACTCTGGTTGTCACAATATATACAAGTAGCATCCTACTGGAGATCAAATAAATCAGATAGTAGCTTCGTTAGCCATACTTCCTTGTAACTAGCCGAACAAGCTGCGACATACTCTTCTTGAGCTCTACTCAGTGCCACACAAGACTGCTTATTGCTAAACCAAGAGATTACACCTGATCCCATACTAAAGGAACATCCTGAAGTGCTCTTTCTATCAATGGGATTTCCTACCCAATCTGAATCAACATAACCTTTGAGGTTAATCTTCTGATTTGCATCATACTTGAGCCCATAATCAACTATACCCTTCAGGTACCTTAGAATATGCTTTGCAGCATTCAAGTGAACATGTCTTGGATCTGTCAGGAACTAGTTCAAGGTGTTCATAGTAAAGCAAATATCTGGTCTCATATTTGTCAGGTGCATCAATGACCCAATCATGCGACGATACATCATGGCATCAACCACTTCTAATAAAGCATCACTCAATAACTTGAGGTTTGATGCCACAGGTGTGGTTATGGCCTTGTAGTCCATCATCCCAAACTTCTTCAAGATATGTACTGCATACTTCCCTTGTCCGAGGAATATTACATCCACATTCTACCACACCTCCATGCCTAGAAAATAGTGCATCATACCTAAGTCTTTCATTTAAAAGTCGGCAGCAAGCTTCCTCTTCGTATCAGCAATCAACCCATCCATACCTGTTACAAATAAATCATCTACATATAGTAGGAGTATAACTGAGTTCCCTTCTTCAACCTTGTAGTAAAGGTTGGAATTTGCTTTACTCTTGGTAAAATCCAAACTGGATAGGAAGCTGTCAATTCTACCATACCATGTCCTAGGTTCCTGTTTCAAACCGTACAGGCCTTTCTTCAATGTACACACATGATACTCACTGTCATGTGTCTCAAAACTGAGTGGCTGCTCCACATACACTTCCTCTTCCACTACACCATTCAGGAAGGTATTCTTAACATCCATTTGGTGTATCTTACACTTCATTACTGCAGCCAGAGAAAGTACTGATTTGATGGAAATGTATCTGGCTACGCATGCAAAAGGTTCTTCCTCGTCCATTCCTTCTTTCTGGGAGAAGCTGTGAGACACGAATCTTGCTTTATGTTTCTCTATGCTGCCATCTGCAACATGCTTGATTTCGTAGATCCATTTGGAAGTTACAATAGACTTCCATTCTCGTCTTGGAACAATTTCCCAAACATCATTCTTCATGATCTCATGATACTCCTCGATCATAGCATTATTCCATTCCTTTCTTTCTGCCACTTCTTCATAGTTGGAAGGTTCTTTATCAATAATGTCACATAGAATGGCTACATAACCGGAGCAGGACCTAGAGCTCTTTCTTTCTCTGTGTGATCCTTCTAAAGGCCCGTATCTTTCTGCACCTTGGCTAATTTCTCGTACCGAAGCAGGTTTCTTCTTGTGAGTATTCTTCTCCTGAGGTGGATCCACAGGTTCTTGAGGTTCTTCTAATTCTCAATCTTTTTCCTGAATTTCTTTGTTCATGGTTGTATCATGAATTCTGGGTACTTTTGTCTCTTCAAGTTCTTCAATAGATCTCTTTCTAGATTTGATTTAAGTTGAATCTTCATCAAATTTTACATCCCTGTTGATGTCGATCTTCTTGAATCCTGGGAAGTGTATTCTGTAAGCCTTCAAACTTTATAGTATCCCACAAATATACCCTTCTTTCTTGAAGGATCTAACTTCGTCCTCTTTTCTTTTGGAATGTATATGTATATAGGACAGCCAGATATTTTGAGATGGATGACTTTTGGTTTCTTGCTAGAAAAGACTTATTCAAGTGTTTTGTTCTCGAGTACTCTATGTGGAGTACGGTTGTGTACATACACTGCTATTTTGGAAGCTTCTGCCCATAGACATATGGGAATATAATGATCATGAAGAATGGCCCTTGTAACTTCCATGATCATTCTATTCTTCCTTTCTCCAACCCCATTTTGTTGTGGATTCTATGGAGTGGATAACTCCCACTTAATCCCTGAGTATTTTCATAACTCTTTCAATTCATTTGATGTGAATTCTCCTCCATTATCTGATTGGAAAGTCTTTATCTTCTTTTCTGTGTGGTTCTTGATCAAGGATTTGAATTCCTTGAACTTGCTGAATAATTCATCTTTGTTCTTCATAAAGTATATTCATGTATTTCTAGAAAAATCCTCAATAAAGGAAACATATTACGTATACCTGCTTAATGAACTAGATGACATTGGACCGCATACATTGGAGTGGATGATTTCCAATATTCATTTTTCTTTGCTCTCACTACTTAGAAATGTCTTCTTTGTATTCTTTCCTTTCACACATCCTTTGCAAACACCATCATGTTTTGTCTGTATTTCTAGAAGACCTTCAACAGCTTTGCTTGCAAGTGGTAGTGCTCTGTAATGCACATGTGCAAGCCTTCTATGCCAAAGTTCATTTGGTTCTATTGAGACATGAACCAAAGTTTATTCTGGTTATCCCTTTAATTTGTGTAGACCTCCTTCTTGTTCCCCAATCACTACTGCATCGTCAATAGTCTTTCCCTTTTCCACATGAGAACTTGGCTATTTACAAATGCAACCCTCATTCCTTTTACATCCAATGGAGATATGGAGAGGAGGGTCTTCTTTACAGCTGGTACAAACAATACATATTTCATCCTTATAGACTTTCCGGAGTCCAACTTATATGAGGATTCACCACTACCTTTTATTGGATACTAGTAGTCATTTCCATGTTTCACCTTATGAGGTAATTCATGTTTAGATAATTTCCCAAAGGGTTCCTTCAATCCTATCATATGTTTGGAAGCACCACTGTCTATAAGCGAATAATTGCTTCCATGTGTGATAGTTCCTATGAGAGCGGGAATTAGAACATATTCTTCATCGCTTGAAGAATCATCATTGTCTTTTCTGGTTCTCTTTGTGGAAGGTTCATCATCCTCTGCAGCATGAGCATGATGTCTTCTGTTATTTCCCTTCTTCTTGTGAGAGGGATTTTTGTTTCTAGGACAATGTCTTGCAAAGTTTCTTCTTTCATCATATCTATATCAAATGTACTTAGACATATCTCTAGGATTTCTAAAGTTACTCTTCTGGTGAGAGTGCTTACCTCTGTGATGGCTTGTTCTGGTTTTCTTGGATTGTACTCTGATATATTGATATTAACTTCCCATGTTTTCTTCTTGAGCTGATATTCGAGCTTCTTCTTGTGAGCATTCCTCCCACAAACTTTTGAAATTGACTAACTTCTTTCTGGCACAGATTCGTTGAATAAAATAATCCCATGATCTAGGGAGACCATTCAATGTGGTCATCACAATTCATGCATCCTCCACTTCTTCATCTACTGATTCCAATTGTTCCTTGATCTAAGAGACTCTTGAAAAATAATGCTGGATGGTTTCCACATTATGGATCTTTACATTCTTAAATTGGCTTCTTTCAGTCATCTTCCGATTTCTGTTCTTTCCTTCAAATAGTTTGGTCAGGGAATCAAACATAACTTTAGGTGTCTTTATGGAGGACGCTTGTGGTATGAGGTGATCCTTGATTGAATCAGAAATAATCCTCTTATCCATGACCAATTTCTTTTTTTGTAAGGCGTTACCCTCATCTCCCTCTCGAACTAGAACCTCTTCATTGATGTAAGAGTCCAACTCATTTTCTTTTAGGAACAGGGAGATCCCATACTTCTAGGATGGGAAGTTATCAGCTCCCTCAAGATTTTCATCAATATTGGTATGATGAGACATCTTAACTGATAACCTCAAATGGAAATACAAAAAATTTAGATCTTATGAGGTCAAGATGTCGTAACTATATCTAGAGATGAACTTCTACAGTGTAGATTCACAAGCATATTAGGGTTTGACTTTACTAAAGTTCTATCCAACAAAAAAAATTGATATTGATCTCTAAACTTCAATTTTGAGGAGGATATCAATCCACACCTGGGCTCACTCAAAAATTTGACTTCTATGGAAAGCCCTAATTTCTTGCAGCAATGTCTAGCCAAAAACTAAAAATGCTCGGAATCAAATTCTGCTTCGAGAGAAAGATGCAACATGGAGAGGAGAGTCAGCCCAACCTTATTTTGCTGAAAATATGTGGAGAGAGATCCAAAAAATAGTAAGCCCTATTTTCTGCAGCTGCACAATGTCTTGTTCTTAGGTTAGCTCTAATACCATGTTATATTTTTAACATTAAAGCTACCATTATATTATGATCTTTAACTGAGAGAATAACAAGCACAACACTCAAACATAAGAGACAATGAACACTAAGTTTTTCCTCAAGGAAACCATAAAGGATAAAACCCCGCAACTTACTTAGAGATAGAATCAGAACCAAAAGAAAAACCCCAAAAATAGTAAAATGATCTCCCAACAACAATAGTCTCTCTCTCTCTTGTCCCAACAACTTCTTCTCTCTTAGTTATTCTCTACAACTAAGTGTGAGTGAGTGTGTGATAAATAGAGAGGCTCAATCTCTATTTATACTAATTCCTAACTTAACAATAACTCACTAGGGCCGACTTCTCTAGGAGATTCTAATAACCCTAGTGCCCCACAACTACGAGAACTTTAACCCTTGAACAATAGGAGGGTTACCCATAATGACTTGACATGACTTATTTACATTATTGACTGTCTCAATGGGAACATCGAGGCATGACATGACTCAATTACATTATCGATACTTCTCGAAATAAACATTGCGGTACAATACATACAATATAAAAGTGAATACATTCCAAAGTTACAAATACATCAACAATCAAGATTATTGGTTACTTGACCGAGTTCAGTTCTTAGTTAAACTTCCCGTTTTGTTTGCACTATTGTTACTGATCCATTTTACAACTCAGGTATGCCCGATGTTTGCTAATTAACATTATTTGTTAATTTACTCAAAGCTTATGAATTGTATTACTTTCCTTATCATTATTATTGTCTATATATTGTTGAGTTACTTACTTGTCCCTTGTTTCTATTTTGTAGGTTTACCTTAGTGACGAGCTTCTAGACTTATGCATGTTCATCCTAGCATGGGCATCATGGCATACTACATTTTCCATTATGTCTAAATGCTAAAACCATGAATTATGAATTAAATGCATATGCTTCCTATATGAAATATCCTAAAGGGCATATGATAACACTATAAGCTTGTTGCTAAGGGACATACATTGTAACACTATATGGTATTGATGTTAAGGGAGGACACTGCAATACTATATTATAGTATTAAGGGCTGCGCATATGATAAGATTGGGACTATGGTATACAAATCATGTCATTAGTATTGGCTTGCACTGACTTTTAAAGGGTGGCGAGACAATAGTATAGAGGGTTTATCATATGACGTGGTAGATTTAATGTTGATAAATGATCTTATGGTTGGGCTTTAAGGTGGCGTTAATGGCCACCAGCTGGTGCCATTAATGCCATTGAGGTTGGTGAAAACCCTTGGAAAAGGACTTTGCATTCGTTGTATGTACATTAGTGTATTGGCATTCTGGTTTAGTATGGCCTTTGCGCATTTGGAGAATGGATATGACCCCAACGATTCGCAAGTAAGATCATCCGACTTTGTGTAAAATGTAATGCTTCATTTGGTTTTCTCCACGGCATGGTCATCCTCCTCACAGCATTGTTGATTTGTTGCAGGTGGAGATGACGACTCTCCGGGGTTTGCACAGTGCTACGCTGTCGAGTTGGGATTGATCCTTTACGTCCATGGTAAACCTACTAGAAAGAATCACTTTCCTCCTCTCATTCTCAGCATTCCTGAGTTGGAAATCTTTAGTGGGTTGGGATTTCATGTGGCATTTATTTACTCTACCTTCGAGGTTTCTGATGTATCTTGCTATGGTTTTAAATGAACTCTCGTTGATAGATTCCACATTTTTTTGGGTCTTGGCTGTACCATTACTTGTAATGGTGCCATATCTCACAACTTGCCATTAACGTTTTAATTACTTGACTGTCCATCAAAGGGGTTTCGTGAATATTTATGTAAATACACGGCACATTGATTTTTAATACGAAGACCGTAATGATTTGGTATGAAATATCTAGGAACTCATCAAATGTTTAATACTTTGTAACTTGGGTTGTGTATGGTTATTTAAATTCTAAGTTTTATGTGGACTCTAATGAGATCGAATCATGGCCTTATAGCCTGTAGAAAACTACCCTATGTATAATTTTGTTTTGGGTTATGGCTGTTGGCAGAGGATTCTATTTGTTTGGTTTGTATGTTGAGTAGGGAGCTTCTATATCTTGGGCATTATGACATGGGCTACACCATTGTAACAATGGTGCTATAGCCCATTGGCTTTCCACCACGTGCTCTGCATTAGCTTATAAATGAAGTTTGTGTTTTAAAACAGAGTATTTCAATCTTAGTTTTGTATTTCCTCAACATGGGTGCAGGCCATGCCATGAATGGAATGTGCCTCTCCCAACGACTGCGATAGCCTCTAGTTGGGAATTTAATGTAAAAGGTTTACTTGGAAGAAATAAGGCTATGACAGACCGGGGTTATGACGACCCACGATATCGATTTGGTTTAAAGCGTGACTATGTGATTAGTTGAAACTTGTCGAAGGCCGTAACTAGAGTAAGCATTGTTTGGTTAAAGGGTTGTGGCTTAGCTTGAAAGCGTAGCCCGCACATACTAGATGTATAGCACGAATTGTATAGAGATGGTTATGTGATTACTTACTGTTTGGTTTTGAAAATTTTATGAATATATTAATGTTAATGTCTTGGGTTTAGACATCTACAGGATTCAATGTTGTGACATCTTGATGAAAAAATGGGTTTTAATTGTTTAACTGTTTAACATGATACGTTTGGTTATGTGTAGATTTTAAAATAATACATAGTTTAATAATGGACCACATGGATGGTCACGATGCGTTCTCTGTTTGGTAAATTTTTATTATGTTTATTAAAATGGAATATTATGATATTTAATTTGTTCTTACATGATTATGTAGAGAATACCTTAGAAAGTCTTTAGGTTTTTCTCTTTAGTTTATAATAAATCAAATAGTACCTAGTTATAAAACTATTTGAAGACTAATATATATATATATATATATATATATATATATATTTATATATATATATAACATGTACTTTTTACCTAAACTTGAATTAAAAACAACACTTTGGTCACAAATGAAATATGTAAGGAGAGTAATGCCACATGTAGAATAGGGTAACTGATAACAAAAACTAGGTATGGTGCTCATAAACTAAACATGGAGAGTGAATCCATGAAGATGGGTGTCTATTTTGGTGGGTCTTATGAGAAAATAAATTTGATTTTTTCATGTTTTTCAACTTTAAGCGAACAAAAGTGATATTTTCATTTATAATTTCACTTTCAAGTAAAAACAAAAATTTTAGAGAATTATGTTCGCTTTCTATTCATAATTTTTAATTTTTTTTATTGAGATTTCATATGTTGTTTCAGAAAATGTTTGACAGTGTGTCCTTATAAAATGAAAGGACTAAAAAATAGACATGTTTGGTTGTGCCCCTAAAATCATTGTTAACATTGTGTTTTGCAAAAACAAAATATGTTACGACAATCTAAACACAATATACTATTGCGATGATTATAAGTTTGCAACCAATGGATCTATATACTAATTATAATATTTTTTTGAATTTGATCATTGGGGAAACCTTGTCGATTTTCAACATGTGTTTGGTTGCGCCATTTTTATCTCAATTGACTATCAAATTTAAAAATATACGAATACCCTTTTGAAGTAAACACTCCAATTAAGCGCACCATATTTGTTTCAATTTTTTAGGTGGTGTATTTTTAAAGTTACATATTTTTCATTTCACCGCATGTTGAAAGAGATGAAACGAAACTAATGGTATCAAGTCTGGATCTCACATATACACAACAAAATCTATACCTAAAGAAAGTAGATTCAATGATGAAACTAAGGGTATCAAGTTTGACAGTCTATTTGTAGTGTAAGGCATCCATTTTACCTTTCGAAAATGGAGAAACCTAAAAGTTGTGCAGGTTTCAGGTCTTAAAGGTTATTCAATTGCATAATTATCCGGTCAAACAATTATTCATATGAAAAATTTTTCTTCCATTATGGAACCATTATTTACAATGACAACGCAAAAAAAAAATTTCGTCAGCCGGAAAAAAAATTTGTTGGCCAAATTTTTTTTTAGCTCACTTTCTTCTAGTTATCTCCCATCAATGGTTGATTATCTATTCATAAACGATAAGTTATCAATGCACAACAGTAAACAATAATAATACATTACAATTTATCATATTATTTGCACAGCCATGAACAAAACAGGTACTCTTCAAGGAGTTACACTAGGCTGAATATATCCTTTGTCTAGTAACTCCTGTAATTGTATTGTTCATTTCATTAATTCTAGGATACTCATATGATATGGAGCTCATGATACTAGTGTTGAAAATGACATTAGATCTATGTTAAAATCTAAATATTGTTTAGGTGGTAATACTGATATCTTATCACAAAATACAACTTCAAATTCATTTAAAATAGGAAATTGTTCCAATTCCATTTTTTATTTTTTGGGCTCAAATTCTTTAATTTTGATTCCATAAAATTGACACCCTTTGCTAATACACTTTTTACATTGCAGTGCTGAAATTTTTCATGTAGATAAAGGTCTATAAATTTAATTCATTGTATGATACTTATCCTCCTCATCCACACTACTAAAAATTTTATGTAAATAGTCGATAACAACTTTATGAGATTCTAGCCAATCCATACCTATCAAAATTTCATAGGATCCCAGGGGAAGTATATTTAAATTAATTGAGGTATCCAACTCATTAAAACCTAATAACAAATATTTAACTATCTCCGTAACTTTTCTTTTTACCTTTGTTTCCAGTTATACCAACAATGCATTTGTTGTTTGTCCTTACTAAGTTTACACTTTTCAACTACTTTTGGTGCAATGTAACTTAAAATATACCATGAATAGATAAGTATAGAAACATTTATGTTCAAAATTTTACCTTCTACTTTCAACATGGTCGATTGATGGTCCACCTGCCGATATTCCAAAGAGACATTAACTATAGGGATATTCCTGGCTATGTCATTCACAGTAGAAACTTCTTGAAACATGCTTACGGGTTACTATTCCATCCTCCACTATAATTTTAGATACTCTTTACCCCATTGTTATTGGTTGAACCTCACTTGTTGTAATTTTTATTAGTATGACGTCTTGTTCCTTTTCCAAAAGGTGAGGGTTTAAATCCTTTCCTACATTGATCAATATTTTTAATTTTTTTATTTTTCCAACTTCTACTCAATTTGGATATTTGTTTCAAAAAAATGGTAGCACAACTAGGCCTTTCTAATTGCTTCCTCCATTGTTGAGGAATTTCAAACACAATCTTTTCCTTATACACTGGGGGTAAACAACTGATAAAACTGTATACCTTAGCTTTTTCAACTCTTAGGTATGGTACATATCATTGTAAATTTAGAAAATCGCTTACAAATTCTTCCATGGTTAATAATCCTAGTCTCAAATAATTGAATTATTGGGCTTTCTCATCATAATATCTTTCTTATATATACATTTTTTCAATAGTTTAAAAAAAAAATTCCAACTCAACTCTTTACTATGTATGTTACTGACAGTCTTAGCCTCCTTCCACCACGAAGCATATTTAACAACCAAGATTCTATCGCTTCCTCAAATTGTCCATCAAACATGGAGGGCCTTAACTTTTCATTTCATCACCTTTCTTTAAATCCTGGGGGTTATGTAGGAATTCTATTTGTAGTCTCCTCACTACTAAAATGTGTAGTGCTCCTTTTCTTTTCTTGTAAGGAACATAAAATAAATATAATAATTAAATTGATAATGTTACCTTAGTACAAAAAATATTAAAATTCATAATCAAGTTGTTAATTTTACCTTAGTAATAAAAAATATTTCTATTAAAAATTTCTAACATTTCTAGCATTCTCAACTTCTCAACACTACATCTACAATCATACATAAAATTAATAATACATACTTTCATATATTTTGCACCTATAAAAACTTCCTAACATTTCCTGACATTCATATATTTGCACCTATAAAAACATTAACTCCTAACATTCCCACATTCACTCCTAACATTGAAATTCTCCATATATTCATTCTTAACATTAACATTCCTCTATATTCATTCTTACATTCATTTATACATTTAGATATTTTCACCTATCAAAAATTCCTAACATTCCTAACGTTTCTTAACATTCATATATTTTCACTTATCAAAACTTCCTAACATTAACATTTCCATATTCATTCCCCATATGTTCATTCTTAACATTATATTGCACTTATCAAAGTAGTCATTCCTACCATTCCCATATTTCCACATTCACTCCTAACATTGCACCTATCCAAACATTCACTCTCAACATTCCCCCATTCCCCCATTCACTCCTAACATTGCACCTATCAAAACTTCCTAACATTCCTAACATTAACATTTCCATATTCATTCTTAACATTAGATTGCACCTATCAAAGAATTCATTCGTAACATTCCCATATTTCGACATTCAATTCCAAAAGCATTTTATAAGACGTTCAGTACACAAAACAACAAATCTTATAATTATAAGACAAGATGCATAACCCAAACCTCAATATCTGCAATGTATAAAAATGTTGGCCGAGGGAAAAACATGTGTGGATCAAACATCATTCCAACCAGCATTTGCCCAACATAAAGCACAACATAAAAGGGCCACAAATGAAACACTGTATACGTGGTTGACCCCTAACCTAGGGTTATGTCCACCAAAATCGTCACCTCATATTATTCATGCAAAGAGTCGTATTACATTCTGCAACTTCATTGTTGCAATTCTTCTATTTTCGAGAGCATATCTTAGATAGCTTCTAAAGAAAAATTGAAATTATGAATTACATGAATCGTACATGTATGACTCTATATGCGTCACTTAAATCCCAAAATTATCGACACATCTACCTATATAGCTCATAAAACATTTGTATAAATCCATGCAAGAATTAGGAAAGTATAACAGAGTAAAAGAACAAAACAATAGTGTTTCTATCTAATCAATATCTGTTGGGAAACCCAATCCTTAACTTATGAAAATGTATGCTTGTGTCTAGTCTCAAAGTACGGCTAGGACAAGATTCCGAACTCTTTCTCATTGAAGTCAAATATTTAGTACCGAATCTAGAAAAATACTTATCCAAAGAAAAGAAAATCCCAAAACAATGGAGTGTCGGATTGGGAAACCCTCATCAGTAAAATGCGACCAAGGGTTACAATACCCTAATACATTGAAATAGCCACATGACTCCACAAAAAAACATGTTTCGGCATCTTAGAACCGGTCTATGGAGCTTAATTTTTTTTTTCCAATAAACAGTATCAATTAAAAGGGGAAAACGCGGGGCCTGGAAAATTAATGAGGTCTTTAGATCCTCAAAACTACATCAAAACGTATGCATGGCACCCCACTGATCACAAAATTGATGTTTACAATAATAACTCCAAGCACGCAATAAGGATCGATGGCCATATATATAAATATATATATATCCATTTGGAGAAAAGGGAGCCCTAGGTCTAAATCGACATCCCACGTAGGGGTGCATCACTCCAAGCACATATGTCCTGAACCCAAGGCGAGTAACTGATTTCCAATCCACATGGAGGTTCATATCAGATAACATAAAAAAATACACCAATTTAGTTTTACAAACAATCAAGCTTGGATATGTTATCAGACCAACACATAGAAGGATAATTACCCTACCGATCTTCTTCGGAAACAAACATTCATGGATCTGTGATCAACACATAGAAGGGTATTGGCAGACCAAATTTAGTGGGGAGCAAAATACAGATCCAAAATCATTTAATAAATAAAGCAGGAATGAGGGCTATCGTTTCTAATTGAGCACTGATTCGTTGGATGGCTCCTTAGAAGTGTTTGAGATGGTCTTTAATAGAAAACGACCTACGTTTTAAGCAAAACTGTCACCATAAAATAATGTTTTCTCAAACCTCTAAATTAGGATCAGGTTGTGGATAAACCAACGGTTATAACCCCTTGAAATTTTTCGGTTAACAACTTATTATACATAAAATGCATTTCAATGGGTCACCGTGCCATACTAAATATCATTGTATGATATACATATAAGAAAATTACTGGCTTGAAGTTTACCTCCAATGATCATACGGGGAGAGTGGGGCGTCATATCCACTATGCTTTGCCATATTTACTCTCTACAAAAAAAAAAATATCCCAAGGACTGGAGCGCTCTGGGGTCATTTCATGTTCATGAGCTCGCTCTATGGTAAAAGCATAAAACGTTCCTAAAATACAACGCTCTCCCATGCAAACCACCCATTTGATTTTCTCTTTTTTTTTGCAGAGGGTATCCCCTCACATCCCTCGACTTATCTTCTCAAAAGTAGCAGAACTCTCTGCTTTTCGACCTCCAAGAGAAAGGCTACCACTCTAAATTTCAATCCCCTCGTGGTTGATGCTCACTCCCGAGATGATATTTTTCCTCGGCGAATCTCTTCTCCCTTATAGCATGGGGAAGGCCAACTTTTTAGCTAGGAATTTTTTTTTAAACCTTTCACCCTTTATGTATTTATCTTTTAGCTTAAATATATATATATATATATATATATATATCAGCACCATGCTTTAGGGTTGCAATTTCAAGGTGGTTATGCCTATAAGTTAATTTAGGCATAATATATGTTAATATATAATAGTCCACCTTCTAGTGGTAAGGAGAAATCCTTCGATGAATACTATTGGTTATTTATTTACCAATAAAACCATTATGTATATAAGTAGGCTCCTAGCATCCCTCGTACTTATAGGGATAATGTTCAGTTGTCTTAAAGGTCTAAATTCATAAAAGAAACTATTAAGCTTCCTCATGAGGCAGGTAGAAGCCACGTTTACCCATATGTGTGAGTAGATGCTTTAGTACTTGTATCTATAACTTGAAATATTGAGTATGTCTTCATGACTCATAGCTACTTACTTTGACATCTAAGCAATTTTATCCATACAACATTATTCTCTTTGTTTTTCCCTTACATCTCTATAACTTTGTTTTCTTTAGCGAGGCGAGAGTGAGCGCTTGAGCACTTTGGCTCCTAGGTTCATTCAAGGAGTATTCTTATTTGTCCAAATAATATGGATCAATCTTTTAAATACGTAGGGAAATCATGAGAGTGGAATTATTGCAAACGAATTAAGTCTATGGTAAGCCTCCATCCTCACCGTAGTCAATAATATGGCAATCCTCCTTAGCTTAATCATACTTGTAGCTAAAGGCTAGGCTACGACAGTTTAGTTGGGCTAATTATGGAAATGAATAGGAAATCCCTAACCACACTCTTTTTCCTTCATAGGTTCAATTTTCTTCGTTAGGTTGTGTTCTCATCCTAAGCCTACAGCTTGGAACTTAGATTGTATTATTTTTGTCATCTTTACTGGTGGGGCCTTGGCCTTGATATCCTCACTAGAATAATAAGTACAACATACATTTACTATCATCAATTACTTAAGGGTATATGAGGGACATTAAATCCTTCCCCCCTAAAATTAACACCGTCCTTGGTTTTCTTGTCCTTCAACCATTTCCTTCTTCCCTGAGTTGTCCTTTTTTCTTCGTCCATTCTATTCTGATCTCCTTTGATATTACTTGATATTTTTCGGTAGTTCGCTATCGTTGAGGTCATGCAGCTTCCTGCACAAGGTTCGGGTTTGGCAAAAACTTTTATTTAGTAGTTCAGGACAAAATTGTAATTCAACTTAAACAAAATCCATAGATTATTGTAACAATATACAATTTATTAGTTTTTCACTGGTGACATAATTCCCAATCATTTTCATAATGTAATTCATTCATCAATAAAACATAATTACTACCCTTTTTGGGGTTGGCCCAACCCTTGGATATTTATTCCGTCCTCGACTGGAGGAAGGATCCTTTCTTTATTTTCATTTTTTCACATTAAGCAGGTAACATTTTCTTGGAAATTCATTTAACACATTTTCCAAACTCCCTTTGAGTTCCTTTTTCCCTTCTAGTGTGGAATTACAATAATTCTGAGGTTACTCTCCCTTTTAACCACTAGTTAAAATTTTTCTTCTCAGTGACATCAAACAGTGTCCTACCTCTCCAGATGTCCAAATGTTTGTCTAGGTCTTTTTGCCACGCCATATTCCTAACACCAATGTGCTCACACAGCAATCGCTTTCCTAATGCCATTGTGCTCCTACAACATATATGCTTAACACCAATGTGCTCACACGGCAATCACTTACCTAACACAACGGTGCTCCCGCGGCATCCAAATTTTGCTTGTTCGTATTTAGTATAAATTTTAACCTTGATTATTGCAGCACACACTCCTTGGTGCTTGCATGTCTTTACTATCATTGTACCGATTCATGAATCGGCTACATGGTCACTGAAAGCATTTATTGATAAGCCAAAATTTCAATAATCAATTATCAGAATTTCATAATTTGCATCGATTTTAATCGATGTTCATGAGTTATATAACCTTGTAGATCATCTAGACAAATTACTCCGTACTCTTTTCTGAGTAATTGAGGACAACTTACCTATGTAGTCATATTTATCTACCATAATGTACGTCGATTGTAACAATGGTTATAATCTTGTTGAAGCCTGCAATATTAGTATGTAAACAACACCATCCACAATTAGTCCTTGGCTATAAACCTCGGGATTTGACAATTAAGTAAGACATCACCCATACTTAACCTCATGATTTATGGCAGCAATATATATATATATATATATATA
>LPNX011105630.1:632237-656396 GCA_001517045.1 Pseudotsuga menziesii
GTATAATTTCAACAATACATTTGGCAATTGGTTCTGACCAATTATTATGATAGGCCTGACATTCTTATGTCTACAGTATTCTTACCCGTGACAAGTGTTCTTTAAAATTTCCTAAAACTAGAATTTCTATGCTACTCATTGCTTAGGGTTTTCGGTCTCTTTCAAAATATTTACAGCATCAATACTCTTCGAAAATAAGCACAAAGCTTCATACATCCTTCTAACATTTATTACTAGCATCCTATTCCTTTTCTTATCTAGGGAACCCATAGTTGGTGTCCTATTAGCATGAGTCTAACCAGGACAGAAATATATAGATATTGTTACACACAATTCTAAGAAATTGACCATATTTCTTTCTTGAATGTGCAAACACAAATCTTACAACAAGATGAAAGAGTACTCACAACTTTGTCAATACCTTTTGCCATGATTTGTTTCTCTTTTGTCTCTCTCGTTACCTCCTTCGACCTTTGGATGCCCACTCGAACAACTTATCCCCCTCGTTCCTCATTGTCATGCATTCAAAACGAAATCATTCACTCGGTTAGAACCATCCATCTTCATGCTTCCTAACTACATGTTGAACCCAACTAGCCCCAAGTGCTGTCACTCTAGCTCTGATACCATCTGTAACATACCCCTTATACCTTAATTCCATTATGAGTGAAATTGGGTAGAAGAGTTGATTGTTTTACTGTTACTACCAAAGATTAAATCATTTTAGCATCAAATTTCATAATGGCCTTTCAACGAAAATATGCCAAATCAAAATTCGATAAAACAATTCATTCGACAATACATATCCATGCTCCTTCTCAGAAAACCAAACATGCAAGTTACATTTTATTTTCTAGTGTATCAGACTCCAAGTCATAAAATTAATTATCATATTCTTTGATGTTCATTTCTCATTTGTGTTATAAAAATATAATTTATACCCGTGTTCCTCTAGAGTTCATATGTTTATCGAAATATGATTGTCAACTTGTTAAATTAATACCGACACACCTTCATATAAAACCATAATCTAAGAGAAGACTTTGATGCAACCTCATCTTGCTAACACATCTTTCAATGCACTCTTCACCTTACAACCATTACTTATTTGTTCTACATTTTCTAGTCACAATAATAACATAAATTTGTGGCTTACAGTGCATTCAAATTTTTCACATGAATAAGACTTTCCTCCATAGATACTTATATGCAGTTTCAACCATACTTTTATTCATATTAATAGCATAACCTTGGAAATACCCTATCAATGATATTTTAAACATGGAAAACCTAAATCATCATTCTTAAATTGCAAAAGGTGCAATTCCAAAAGCATTTCATAAGACGTTCAGTACACAAAACAACAAATCTTATAATTATAAGACAAGATGCATAACCCAAACCTCAATATCTGCAGGGTATAAAAATGCTAGCAAAGGGAAAAACATGTGTGGATCAAACATCATTACAATGAGAATTTGCCCAACATAAATCACAACATAAAAGGGCCAGAAATGAAACATTATATACGTGGTTCACCCCTAACCCGGGGTTACGTCCACCAAAATCGTCACCTCATATTATTCATGCAAAGAGTTGTATTACATTCTACAACTTCATTTTTTCCATTCTTCTTTTTCCGAGAGCATATCTCAAATATCTACTAAAGAAAAACAAGAATTATGAATTACATGAATCGTATAGGTATGACTCTATATGCATCACTTTAAATCCCCAAATCTTTGAGACATCTACCTATACAGCTCATAAAACATTTGCATAAATCCATGCAAGACATAGGAAAATATAACAGAGTAAAAGAACAAAACATTAGTGTTTCTATCTAATCAACATCTGTTGGGCAACCCAATCCTTAACTTATCAAAAGGTATGCCTATGTCTAGTCTCAAATGGCGGCTAGGGAAAGATTCCTAACTCTTGCTCGTTGAAGTCAAATATTTAGTTCCGAGTCCAAAAAAATACTTATCCAAAGGAAAGAAAATCCCAAAATCATGGAGTGTCGGATCGGGCAACCCTCATCAGTAAAGTGTGAACTAGGGTTACAATACCCTAATACATTGAAACAACCACATGACTCCACAAAAAAAAAACATGCTACCGCAGCTCAGAACCGGTCTATGGAGCTTAATTTTTTTTCTCCAATAAATAGTATCAAATAAAAGGGGCAAACGCAGGGACTGGAAAATCAACGAGGTGTTTAGATCCTCCAAACTACATCAAAACGTATGCATGACAGCCCACTGATCACAAAATTGATGTCTGCAATAAAAACTACAGGAGTGCAATACGGATCAATGGAAATATATATAAATATATATATATCCATTTGGAGAAAAGGGAGCCCTAGGTCTAAATCCAAATCCCACGCAGGGGTGCATCACTCCAAGCACCTATGGCCTGAACCCAAGGCGAGTAACTGATTTCCAATCCACATGGAGGTTCATATCAGATAACATAAGAAAATACACCGATTTACTTTTGCAAACAATCAATCTTGGATCTGTTATCATACCAACACGCAGAAGGATAATTACCCTACCGATCTTCTTTAGAAACAAACAGTCATGGATCTATGATCAACACGCAGAAGGGTATTGGTAGACCAAATTTAGTGGGGAGAAAAAGACAGATCCACAATCATTTAATAGATAAAGCAGGAATGAGGTCTATCACTGCCGATTGAGTACCAATTCGTTGGATGGTTCCTTGGAAGGGTTTGAGATGGTCTTTAATAGAAAACGACCTACGTTTTAAGCAAAATTGTCACCATAAAATAATGTTTTATCAAACCTCTAAATTAGGATCAGGTCGTGGATTAACCAAGGGTTATTACCCCTATAAATTTTGCGGTTAACAACTTATGATACATATAATGCATTTCAATGGGTTTCCCTACCATACTAAATATCATTGTATGATATACATATAAGAAAATTACCGGCTTGAAGTTTACCTCCAATGATCGGACAGGGAGAGTGGGGGGTCATATCCACTATGCATTTCCATCTTTACTCTCTGGAAAATAAAATGTTGTCCAAGGACTGGAATGCTCCGGGTTCATATCATGTTCATGAGGTCGCTATATGGTAAAAGTAGAAAATGCTCCCAAAAGACAACGTGCCCCCATGGAAACCACCCATTTGATTTTCTCTTTTTTTTTGCAGAGAGTATCCCCTCCCAGACCTTGACTTCTCTTCTCAAAAGTAGCAGAACTCTCTGCTTTTCGACCTCCAAGAGAAAGGCTACCACTCTAACTTTCAATCCCCTCGTGGTTGATGCTCACTCGTGAGATGATATTTTTCCTCTGTTAATCTCTTCTCCCTTATAGCATGGGGAAGGCCAAATTTTTAGCTAGCATTTTTTTTTAAACCTTTCACCCTCTATGTCTTTATCTTTTAGCTTATATATATATATATATATATATCAGCACCATGCTTTAGGGTTACTATTTCAAGGTGGTTATGTCTATAAGTTAATTAAGGCATAATATATGTTAATATATAACAATCCACCTTCTAGTGGTAAGGAGAAATCCTTCAGTGAATACTATTGCTTTTTTATTTAGCAATAAAACCATTATGTATATAAGTAGGATCCTAGCATCCCTCGTACTTATAGGGATAACGTTCAGTTGTCTTAAAGGTCTAAATTCATAAAGGAAACTACTAAGCTTCCTCATGAGGTAGGTAGAAGCCTCGTTTACCTATATGCATGAGTAGATGCTTTAGTACTTGTATCTATAACCTGAAGTAATAAGTATGTCTTCATGACTCATAGCTACTTATTTTGACATCTAACCAATTTTATCTATAGAACAATATTATCTTTGTCTTTCCCTTACATCTCTATAACTTTGTTTTCTTTTGCGAGGCGAGAATGAGCGCTTGAGCACTTTGGCTCCTAGGTTCGCTCAAGGACCCTTCTTATTTATCCAAATAAGATGGATCAATCTTTCAACTATGTAGGGAAATGATGAGAGTGGAATTAATGCAAACGACTTAAGTCTAATGTAAGCCTCCATCCTCACCATTATCAATAATATGGTAATCCTCCTTAGCTTAATCATACTTGTAGCTAAAGGCTAAAGGCTAGGCTATGGTAGTTTAGTTGGGATAATTATGGCAATGAATAGGAAATCCCTAACCACACTCTTTTTCCCTCATATGTTCAATTTCCATCGTTAGGCTGTGTTCTCATCCTAATCCTACAACTTGGAACTTAGATTGTATTATTTTCATCATCTTTACTAGTGGGTCTTGGCCTTGAGTTCCTTGCTAGAATAATAAGTACAACATATATTTACTATCATCAATTACTAAGGGGTATATGAGGGACATTACAAAATCATTCACTCCTAACATTCCCCCATTCCCACATTCACTCCTAACATTAACATTCCCTATATATATTCATTCTTAACATTAGATTGCACCTATCAAAACTTCATAACATTTCTATCACTCCCAACTTCTCAACAAGATACATACATAAATTTAATAGTTTACATACATTCATATATTTGCACATATCAAAAGTTCCTAACATTCCTAACCTTTACATATACATGTATATAATCCAAAAAAAAAATCTAAGGTCAATGCACATTTATATAATCTAAAAAAAATCATGAACATGTTACTTCAATGTATATGTATATAATCCGAAAAACAATCGTGTACATGCGAGTTCAATGCACATGTATATAATCGAAAAAGTATGTACATGTGAGTTCAAATTACATGTATATAATCCAAAAATTAATCTTTTTGATGTCCAAATCAACTACAATATATATATCTACATAAAGAGAACAATATAAATAATTCTGTAAATGGAATTCCACCAATATCCTCGACTAGGGTCTTCCCTTGGACTCGTAACAATCCGCAACATGTATAAAAATAGATTATGAATATCAAAAATTATTTAAATAACTTTAAACCAAAATCAAAACATTAAAAAATTAAACTAATATATCGAAGAAGATTTCAATTATTAACAAAATTACCTCCAATTCTCTATCATCCAACGGAGTCTTCTCTTTCCATCTAAAAGGTGGTGGAGTAGACCCAAGCTACAACATATATAAAAACAATTTATAAATCTTATGAAATATTTAGAGTATTTTAATCTAAATTCAAAAAAATAAAATATTAAACTTACAATTCCAACACTATCGTCCAATGTAGTCTTTCCTTTTCCTTGAAAAGATTGAAGAGACCCAAGCTTCAACATATAAAAAACCAATTTACAAACGTCAAACATTATTTTAACTATTTAAGCATATCTATCGAAGAACAGTTCAATTATGAACAAAATTACCTGAGTGCCAATATCCATATCCATCACAGAACCTATATCTTCACCTGCAATTTCAATATGTTCTCTTCCCTTAAAATTTAAATTTTGTTAATAAATAAATCATAGTAAAAGAAAAAAATATTAAGCTTAGCAATTAACTTGAAAAACAAAAACAAAAAAACATTAGCTCACAATATATGAAAAATCATCTAAAAAGTTCGAATCTAATGAAACTTGCATAAATAAGTCAAATTAACAATAAGATACATAGTTAAATTTAAAAACAAAAAAAAAATATTTTTCAAACATAAATATAAATGTGTAAATTTTAAATATACATCTCCAATATGCTCTTCTACATTTCTAGCATTTTGAATAGTGGAGACTCTAAAATTATGTTGATTTAACAATCGAGAAAACTGAAAACAATAAACATTTACGTAACGTATTTATTACTATACATCAAAAAGTAATTTATCATACATAGATATAATGTAACAAAAAGTTTAATTCAAAATAAATAAATAAAAATAATAGATTGGAAGTACAAAAACCTCTCCTATACCTGATGTGTCATTAGATATTCTATCCAAAGCTATATTATGAAAAAGCTTGGCACGGGCCTTTAGATATTCAATGCCCATAAAATCTAACTCATCATTTGTTTTGTAAACAAAATTTTTCTGAATAGTGGTTCAAGCTCTCTCTCGACTCAATCCAACTAGCTAGACATATTGCGTGCTTGCTTGACCTTCACCACCCTGTGTAGAATGATAAGCCTTTTGAGAATCTTGCTCTGCTTCCACACTTTTCTCCCGTACGGAATTTCAAGATCCATGTTCACCCATAGATGATAAGGGGGAATCATCGCTACCACTATAGCCACGTCGATGATCAGATGAGTGTGAACTATACAATAAGCTTGAGTCCCAATGTGAAGTCGATAATATTTGATTTTCATTTCAGAAACCAACTCCCAAAGAATGTGATGACCTCCTACGCTTCTGTCTCAAAGAATGCTCTCTTTCAATTGGATATGATATCTACAAGTTTACACAAATTTCAATTTCTACATGTTAATTAATCAACTTCAAAGACCTAGCTACTATTAAAACTAATATTTAAATGAAATATAAATAGAAAAACAAAGGTGGTATGGAGAAATAACATATATAAAGACGACGAGTCTTCTTCGTGATAAGGAAGATCCCTGAATCCACTAAATACACTAGTATATGATGGTTACTATGCACACTGTATAAAGTTTTGACCTTGGCACATGCCATAAACTTGTTTTGGTTCAGGGGCCAAAGGTTGAAGCGTAGAGTAATTTGAAGCCAAACATGCAGATCCATTAAATAATTTTGCAAGTCGAGAGGTGGAAAATGAGGTGATATAGTGTGTCAGGCCTAAATATCTAGGCCTACAATTTGAGAGCCGTAATGCCTCAATCAGTAAGGGCCGAACCTTCTACATGTTAATTAATCAACTTCAAAGACCTAGCAACTATAAAAACCAAGATTTCAATAAGGACCTAGATATCACTAATATTATCTAATAGTTCCTTAACTACATGTGCATGAACTACGTTTTGCTAAGTATAAAATATAGTCTAAGGCAAGTGCAAGTACTTACCTACTCTACAGATAGACACTACTGCTGGCTACTAGCTACCTAGTCATTGTATAGTTGTTACTGAGAGCATCACTATTAAATATAGATAGAGCTTTTATTTCCTCAACTAAACTTATATGTATTTTGGTAGAAATATCAGAGATAATTGAATATACTGTTATTATACTCATCATGCTATGATCTCAAAGATTTGGGGGTTCAAAAATATCGTAGGTGAATTAGCTAGCTCATCCCTGAATCTCATAGAGAGAAAATATTTATACATTATTCTACGTTGCAGTCTCGATCAAACTGACATAATCTTGTAATAGATATTTTACATTCCTTTCCTTCTCTTCATTTCTCAGCTTTAAATACTTCCAATTCCCTTCTTCTAGGATCTGGAGTGTTTACAATGAATTATATATCCTACTGCCTCTAGTTGTATAAAGCAATGAAGAGTAAGGGAAGTGAATCAACTGACTGCTATCAATAAACTATTGTGATTTCATGGATTTATCACATAAAATGGGAAGGACATATATATTTCAACTTGGAATAAGGTGAGCATCTACGGACTGACTACATACACCTATGTATTCCTCTCCATTAGTATAGCCTATGCCTATCATTTTACGTTACATTTATGGTTGTTTTGGTCTCCATCCCCATAAGAAGATAAAGCAAGTATTTCTTTAAACTTGCCTCTCTCTATCTAACCTTTTCTCTCTGTGTTTTGGAAAAGCATGAAATGGCAATGGAACTTAATGCAATGCATCATGGACTAATATAGTCATAAAGTGCCATGGGACTTATACTTCGGCTAGTAGTTGTATGGACTAAAGCAAGTAGTAGATCTTATGGACAAAACTATATTGTTATTACACTACAGCTAAAGTTGTAACTCAGGCAAGGCATGAAATGAAAAAGTTTTGAAATCATGTCCCCTAACAACGAAAAAAAAAACAAAAATAAATTGTTTACTTAGGGAGTTGATCAACTTTGTCCAAATGGACAGAGCTGACTCAGGCAAGACATGAAATGAAAAAGTTTTGAAATCATGTCCCCTACCAACGAAAAAACATACAAAAAAAAATTGTTTACTTAGGGAGTTGATTAGCTCTGTCCATTTTGACAGAGCTGATCAGCTCTGTCCATTTGGACAGAGCTATTCAACTCTGTCCAAATGGATAGAGCTCATCAAATCTATCCATTTAGACAGAGTAGATCAGCTCTTTCCATTTGGACAGAGCTACAACCTGTGCAGTCTTAAATGTCATTTAGAGATGCAACATACTGCAGCTGCATTAATGGTTACATGACTTAATCATTGCATAACTGACCAAAACCACCTAAAGTATATATTTATATGAAGTTACTTCCCTCCCACAGATACCTTACCCTATGTAGAAACACCCCCTGCTCTGCGGTCCATTTAAACACCCCAACCATGGATTTTTTCTTTGGTGGAATTATTTAAGCCTACATAACCATGGATTCTTTTGGACAAAGCTATCTAAATATTCTATCAATTTTCATCTACATAGAGGATAAGAATAAACTAATTAAAAAATATAGAAAAAGAAAAAACATTAACAGATTTCAAGTTTTATGTTAAATTTTGTTTAATTAAAATCATTTAAAATAAGTATTACACTTAAAGACAAATTTAAAATCTAAGATATTATATCAATAGCACTTCATATGTTCTTTTAATTTTTTTTGCAATTACCTATATCCAAATGGACAGAGCTATTCAACTCTGTCCATTTGGATAGAGTTGTTCAACTCTGTCCAAATTGGCAGAAATTGAACGTGTATATCAGCTATAGTATGCTATTTATGGGTGTGTAGAGGCTGGGAGTTTTCTTTTGAGGTTCTTGTAAAACCAGGGAAGTGGAATGTATGCCCTAACCATTTGTATCAGTTGGAATCGGGTGAAACTGGGATTTTATTCGATTTAAACTATACGATGGTATCCCTTTAGGGAGAACGGATCCTATCCTAGCCCTTCTTAGAACGATTCTATCTATGATAACCGGGATTTTGTCAAGCATAAGCTTTAAGAATAGTATCATTACAGTTTCATATATTTGTATATTATGCATAATACTACTACTTATGGAGTTATATTACACTATGCTTAACTATGAACACTAAAGCTTGTTTCTCGTTTGTATCGGATTTGTTCGTCGCATGTTATCTATGGGAATAGTTCAGGTCATGGATTCTAACCATGTAAGCTTGAATAGGCTTGTAACTCTTCATATTAAACACAGCTATATTGAACACTATGTTACTTATACCGATATAATCTTTGAATACACTCTATTCTATGAGCTTATGTTGTGCTTATAACTAACCTGTATTGATTAGGGAAACTATATAAGTCTAACCTTCATAACTAGTAATGGAATCACTTCTATTACATTAGCTTACTACCATTGTAATTATGAGCTTAGAGATTACGTGAATACAATAGGTGGAATCATTGAACATAATAGAATGGTTACCGTTGTCAATTATGTGTAATATGAAACTAGCACATAAGCTAAGCTGTACTACTATTACTCTGTACTAATTATGTAATATATGAAGGTAATCATGTACATACTTGTGTGTATGTTATATTTTTAACATTAAGCTAGCATAACATTAGGATCTTTATATTTATAGAACAACAACCACATCAATCAAACACAAGAGACAATGAACACAGTGTTTTTCCTCAAGGAAATCATAAATGGAGAAAACCCCACAACTTCCTCAGAGATAGAATTAGCACGAAAGTGAAACCCAAAAACAGTAAGACAATCTCCCAATAACAGTAAGCTCTTTCCTCTTTCCCCAGTGTCTTTCTCTTCCTCAGCTATGCACTACAACTCAGTGTGGATGAGATGTGTGATAAATAGAGAGGTCACCTCTCTATTTATACTAATTCCTGACATGACTAAAACCCTACTAGCAAGGACCTCACTAGGAGAGTCTAATAACCCTATTTCCCCGGAACTGTGGGGAATTTAACCCTTAGACAATAGGAGGGTTACCCATAATGACTTGACATGACTTGTTTACATTATAGATTCTCCTGATAGGAACACCGGGGCATGACATGACACAAGTACATCCCGGAATAAACATCGGGTTATAATAGATAAGAAATACAAGTGAATACATTCCAAACTTACAATTACATGAACACTCCCTCTTAACTAGGAAGATATTCTTTTGACACAATTTTCATCACTGTTCTTCTTCTCTAGATTATCTCATCATATGTATCTTCAATTCATATTCATCTTCAAGTCTTTTTCATCTTCAAGTCATCTTCGTATTCGAATGTGGATCATCACTGGATCTAGATCATCATCACTGGATCTGGATCATCGCTGGATCTGGATCATCGCTGGATCTGGATCATCATCACTAGATCTAGATCATCACTTGATCTCGATCATCTCTAGAGCATCATCTCTAGATTTGGATCATCCCTCGATCTGGATCATCTCTGCTGGATCATCAATACTGAATCTTCACAGGTGCTATTTCATGATTCTTCTCATCACAGGAAGTTCTACAGAGCCATCCCTTTTTCATTATGGATGTAGGCCTAGCAACCATGTAGGTCTTCTTCAATGCTTATATCTAACACTTAAGTCAAAATGGCCTGCCCAACACTTACATCTGAGCTACACGTCAGAAAGGCATACCGAACACTCATATCTGATCATATAGGAACCAATCCTATAATCATCTTAGAAAGGCCCAACACTCACATCCATTCAACTAATGATGGGAATGGCCCAACACTTACACTTGGCCATGCGAGGAACCAATCCTCCATGAAAAAAGGATATACACTTACATCTGATCAACCAATGATCAAAGAAAGGAAATTGCACCTACATCTGATCAACCAATGATCAAAGAAAGGCACAGTACTTATATCTGATCAACCAATGATCAAAGAAAGGCTCAGCATTTATATCTGATCAGCCAATGATTGAAGAAGGGATATGCACTTACATCCTACACATGTGAGGAACCAATCCAATATGCATGTTCGAAAAGGAATGTACTCACATCTAATATTGTAGGAACCAATCCTATAGTCATATCAGAATAGCCCCCAGTCCCAGATTGAGCTACTTGATAACTAACCAGGTTCCTCCATTCTCCAAGAGAATGGAATTTTCCCTTACATCTGTCATACTTGAAAGAATGGCCATCCCTCACATCTGACCATGGAAGGAGCCACTCCTCTCACCATGTCAGAATGGCTATAGGTCTCATCACTTTCCATTAGAGGAAACCTTGATATGGAGAACACCAAGCTTCTCCCTAAAGTACTTGAACTTCACCCTAGCCAATGGCTCCATCAACACATTAGCTATATGTGCCTCTATCGCAACATATTGGAGCTTCAATGCTCCCTTCTGCACCATATTCCTGATATAGTGATACTTTATCTCAATATGATTCAACTTGTCATGGAACACCAGATTCTCTAACAACTTCACACAACTATGGTTGTCACAATGTATACAAGTAGAATCCATCTGGTGATCAAATAAATCTCACAGTAGCTTCCTGAACCATACTACCTCACAACGAGATGAACAAGATGTGACATTCTCTGCTTCAGATGTACTCAGTGCCACACATGATTATTTCCTGCTAAACCAAGAAATCACACTTGGTCCCATACTAAAGCAACAACCTTAAGTGTTTTTCCTATCGATGGCACTACTTTCCCAATTTGAATCAACCTAACCCTCCAGGTTAATCTTCTGATTCACCTCGTACTTGAGCCCATAATCAATTGTACCTCTCAGTTACCTCATAATGTGCTATGCAATAATCAAGTGAACATGTCTCATATCTATCAAGAACTCGCTCAAGGTGTTCATAGCAAAGCAAATGTATGGTCTTGTGTTCATCGGCTACATCAAGGACCCAATAATCTGACAACACATCATGCAATCAACCGTCTTTGATGAAGCATTAATCAATAGCTTCAGGTTCGATGCCATAGGTATGGCCATAGCCTTGTATTCCATCATCCCAAACCTCTTTAGGATCTCTACTGCATACTTCCCTTGTCTGAGGTAGATTCCATCAACATTGTGCCATACCTCCGTACCTATAAAATAATGTATCTTACCCAAGTCCTTCATTTCAAACTAAACAACAAGCTTTCTCTTTGTATCAGCAATCAACCCATCCATACCTGTTACAAACAGATCATCTACATAAAGTAGACGCATCACTAGGTTTCCATCTTCAACCTTCTAGTAAAGGTTGAAATCTGCATTACTCTTGTTAAAGCCCAAACTAGATAGAAAGCTTTCAATTCTGTCATACCATGTCCTTGGTGCCTGTTTCAAACCATACAAGGCTTTATTCAATTTGCACATATGAGTCTCCCTGTCATGTGTCTCAAAACTGAGTGGTTGTTCTACATACACTTCCTTTTCCACTACACCATTCAAGAAAGCAGTCTTGACATCCACTTGGTATATCTCCCATTTCATTAATGCATCCAAAGCAAGTACTGTTCTAATGGAAGTGTATATAGCCATAAGAGAAAAGGTTTCTTCATAATCTATTCCTTACTTCTATGAGAAACCATGAGCCACGAATCTTGCCTTATATTGTTCAATGCTACCGTCTGCAGCATCCTTGATCTTGTAGATCCATTAGGAAGTTACAAGTGACTTCCCTTCTGGTCTTGGGACAACATCCCAAACATCATTCTTCATGATCGATCGATACTCTTCAATCATAGCATCCTTCCATTCTTTCCATTCTGCTGCTTCTTCATAGTTGGAAGGTTCTTTATTGATAACATCACATAGTAAAGCTACATATCCGGAGTAGCATCTGGTTCTCTTTCTTTCTCTGTGATTCTCTTTTGGAGCCCCATATCTTTCCACGCCTTGGATAATTTCTTATACCCAAGCAGGTTTCCTCTTATGGGGATTCTTCATTAGAGGAAATTTCAACTCAAAATGGGCCTCCTAAAAAAATTAATAAAATAATAGTTAAAATAATAAAATAATATTTATTAAGTTTGGAGGAAGAAAAGAAAAAAACTACTTTTTTGTTTGTATTTTCGACATATCTCCCCATATTTTTACTCAAAATTTGATCATGAGAGCTCATTGGATGCAAAATTTAATTCCACATCCAACGAGCTCTCCCGATTGAAATTTGAGTAAAAACACGAGGAAATATGTCGAAAATACAAACAAAAAGGTAGTTTTTTTATGATACCTATCCCCAAATTTATATTAAAAAGGTGTTTAAGACCTATATGGTATTTCAAATTTAAAGCAATTTCATTGGATAACACATGATGACATGGAATTTGGGTTAAATTTAAAAGGCCCATTTTGAGTTGAAACTTCCTCTAATGCTCCTTGTGTGGATCTACAGGTCTCTATGGTTCTTCAAATTCTTGATCTTCTTCTTGAATTTCTTCATTCATGGTTGTATCTTGAATTCTGGGTGCTTCTGCTTCTTCAGTATCTTCAGTAGGTCTCTTTCTGGATTTGTTGTAAGTTGTTTCTTCATCAAATGTTACATCCTTGTTGATGTTAATCTTCTTGAATCCTGGGAAGTATATTCTGTAAGCCTTTGAGCTTTCATAGTATCCCACAAATATACCCTTCTTTCCTAAAGGATCTAGTTTTGTTCTCTTTTCTTTTGGTATGTGTATGTACATTGGACAGCTGAATATTCTAAGATGGCTGACTTCTGGTTTCTTGCTGGAGAAGACTTCTTTAGGAGTCTTGTTATCGAGTACTCTGTGTGGAGTATGGTTTTGTACATACACTGCTATTTTGGCTACTTTTGCACAAAGATGCATAGGAAGATATTGATCATGAAGCATTGCTCTTGCAGTTTCCATGATGGTTCTATTTTTCCTTTCTACAACCCCATTCTATTGTGGATTCTAAGGAGTGGAAAACTCTCCTCTTAATCCCTGATTCTTTGCATAAGTCATTGAATTCATTTAATGTGAATTATCCGTCATTATCTAATTGAAAGGTCTTGATCTTCTTTTCTGTGTGGTTCTCAGTCAAGGCTTTGAATTTCTTGAACTTGCTGAAAACTTAATCTTTGTTCTTCATGAAGTAACTCTGTGTTTTCCTAGAAAACTCATCAATGAAAGAAATATAGTATACATACCTGCGTAGTGAACTTGATGACATTGGTCTACATACATCAGAGTGGACGATTTCCAAAATATCTTTTTCTTTCCTTTCACTACTTGGAAATGTCTTCTTTGTGTTCTTTCCTTTCGTACATCCTTTGTAGACCCCTTCATGTTTTGTTTGAATTTTTGGAAGACCTTCAACAGCTTTGCTTGCTAGTGGTAGTGCTCTGTAATACACATGTGCAAGCCTTCTGTGCCAAAGTTCATTTATCTCTACTGTGTCATGGACCATAGCTTGTTCTGGATGGCCCTTCAGCTTGTATAAGTCTCCTTCTTATTCTCCAATCACTATTTCATTATCAATAGTCTTTCCCCTTGGCCACATGATGACTTAGCCATCTACAAATTCAACCCTCATACGTTTTGCATCCAATGCTGATATGGATAGAATATTCTTCTTCAATCCGTGTTAAAACAAGACATCTTTCATTTTTATAGATTTTCTAGAGTCTAGCTTGTAGGAGGATTCACCACTACCTTTTATGGGATATTTGTAGCCATCCCCAAGCTTCACCTTATGGAGTAAATTTGTTTGGATAGTTTCTCAAAGGATTACTTAAACCCTGTCATGTTCTTGCAAGCCCCACTATCAAGAAGACAATCTTTTCTTCCATGCGTGACGGTTCCCATGAGAGCAGAGATCAGAAGATATTCGTCTTCACTTTCTTGTTTTACTCTCTTCCTAGGAGGATCATAATCCTCAGTAGTGTTAGCATGATGTCTTCTTTTGGAGTTCCTCTTCTTCTTGGATCCATTCTTATTCTTGGGACATTTTCTAGCAAAGTGTCATTTTTCATCGCATGTATAACATCTGAGTCTTGATGGATCCCTTCTTAAAAATTTATTTTTCTGATGAGAATGTTTACATTGGTGATGATGATTTTCCCTTATTAATTTCTTGGAGTGTACTATGAGATCTTGATCTTCATTTCCCATATTTTCTTCTTGAGCAGCTATCCGAGCTTCTTCTTGACAGCATTCTTCCCATAGTCTACTGAACTTGACCAACTTCTTTCTAGCACAGATTCCTTTGATGAAAGAATCCCATGTCCTAGGGAGGCCATTCAATGTTGTCAACACAATTTCTACATTCTCCACTTCTTCATCTACAGCTTCTTGTTGTTCTTTGATCTAGGAGACCCTTGTGAAGTATGACTGGATGGTCTCCTCATTTTGGGTCTTGACATTCTTCAACTAGTTTCTTAGACTCATCTTTCGATTGATGTTCTTGCCTTGAAATAATTTTGTTAAGGCATCAAACATGGCTTTAGGTGTCTTAATGGAGGACACCTGTGGAATGAGCTGATCCTTGATAGAATTTGCAATGATCCTCTTTTCCATAACCAACTTCTTCCTATGTAAGGCCTTGGCCTCATCTCTCTCTAGAACAGGAACCTCCTCATGGATATAGGAGTCCAACTCATTTTCTTCCAAGACCAGGGAGATCCTATACTTCCAACCTCGAAAGTTATTAGCTCCCTCAAGATTTTCATCAAGCTTGGTATGATGAGACATCTTAACTAAGAACCTCAAATGGAAATACAAAAGATTTAGATCTTACCAGGTCAAGATGTCGGATCTGAATTTGGAGTTGAATTCATGCGGTGCTCGTTCAAGAGCGAATTAGGGTTTTGATTTTCTGGAGTTATGTACAACCAAATGCTTTGAATTTGATCCCTAACTTTTATTTTGGGGAGGAGATCAATACAGGAGTGGGCTCACTGAAAAATTTCTCTTCTGTGAAAATCCCTAATTTTCGGAAGTAGTGTGAGGTCCAAAACTAAAAAGCCCCAGACTTGAATTGTGCTTCGACATAAAGATGTACCCTAGGGAGGAGATTTAATCCACCATAATTTTGCAGAAAATCTGTGGAGAGAGATCCACAAAATAGGAAACCCTAGTTCCCGCAGCTATACAATGTCTTCTTCTCAGGTTAGCTCTGATTCCATGTAAGATTTTTAAAATTAAGCTAGCATAACATTAGGATCTTTAAAATGAGAGAACAACAATCATAGCAATCAAACACAATAGACAATGAACACAGTATTTTTCCTCAGGGAAACCATAAATGGAGAAAACTGCACAACTTTTTCGGAGATAGAATCAACACCAAAGTGAAACCCAAAAATAGTAAGACAATCTCCTGACAACAATAAGTTCTTTCCTCTTGCCCTAGTGTCTTTCTCTTCCTCAGTTATGCACTAAAACTGAGTGTGGATGAGAAGTGTGATAAATAGAGAGGTCACCTCTCTATTTATACTAATTTTCGACATGACTAAAACCCTACTAGGGTTGACCTCACTAGGACAGTCTAATAACCTTAATGCCCTGGAATTGTAGGGACTTTAACCCTTAGACAATAGGAGGGTTACCCATAATGACTTGACATGACTTGTTTACATTATAGATCCTCCTCATAGGAACATTGGGGCATGACATGACACAAATACATCCCATAATAAACATCAGGTTACAATAGATAATAAATACAAGTGAATACATTCCAAAGTTACAATTACATCAATAGTGTATAGAACATACATGTGTCCAAATGGGTAGAGCTGTTCAAATCTGTCCAAATGGGCAGAGCTGTTCAACTCTAATTACAACACTACCTTTCCATAATAGCTTAATGGTATAGCTCTGATAATAGTACTCATAATGAGGACTTAACAAAGGTTACTGTGGTTCTTATTCAGATATCACTATGACAGTGCTTTTATTATGCTTACTTTACTAGTGCTATAATACCATAACAAGTGAACATGACTAGTGCATTGCTTGTAATTGAATAGATATGGAAAAAAACTCTACATGCTTTATCATAGTTAAAACCATTTCCTTTAGATTACATAGTATTATCTCAATACTTATTATTACTTGTAACATAGTATTCTAACCTTTATTATGCAAATATAAGTAAGCTATCTGTAATCTAAGAGTTAAAAAAAAATTATATAAGAGTTAGACAAGCTTTACCTCAGAGCCAAGGGGAAACACAACAACACTACACCACGAAAATACCACTTACACATCCACAACCAGGCCTCCACGGCGAACAGACCTCCACGATTGACCTCCACGAACAGACATCCATGCAAAGAGGAGACGAGACAAGTAGAGGGGTGATAGGATGGTAGATGTACACATCATATAGCTGGGTGATGTGGAGGGGGATGACAATCAACAACCAACCAATCGGGTGGCAATACGAGATGGGTGGTGGGAGGAGCAGGACGACGACAAATTGCTATAGGAAAAAACAACAGAAATGAGGCCACAGTTGACCTTATATGGTAAAAAATTATTTGACCGCACATTATTCGACCGAATAATTATTCGGCCGAATAGTTATTGAAATGATGATAAAAATTACTGGTAGGCCATCCATTCCATCAAATTAAACAGTTACAATTAAATTTTATTTAGTTGAATAAAGGATTCATTATTCAACCGAATAACTATAATTATTTGGCCGAATAACTACATTATTTGAATGAATAAATATAGTTATTCGGCCAAATAATGCCCGTTATGTTGTTTGGGCACCCAATTCTCACGGAAGTGTTACCCAACTTCGAGTTTTCACCCTGGATATAATTACACAATTTCACTCAAAGTAAAACCCCTAGTAATGTACAACATATAATAAGATTTCTGAAGCCTATGATTAGTAAATTGCATATAGAACCTTAGCAGATTGATAACAATAAAACATAACCATTAGGGTTAAAAATTTCATTGCAGCCCCTACTTAATCATAAATAGTAATGAAACTTTGGGAAGAAGTAGAATAGGCCTTTAAGGGTTTCATACCTCAAATTGAACCTTTGTCAATGGCTGCACCTGCACACTTAAGTAACCAGCATTAAAATTTAATGCAGATTTGACCTCTGTTTGATGATCAAATCACTTGAGAATTGAGAACTACCACATTCCTCCCAACCATGACCCAGAACCATTTGTAGTTCTAATCCGGATCCCCCCAAGCTGGACTCCAACATGCAAGTAGCTTATAGCTCCTTTGGTAGGGTTTCCTAATTGGTAATCAGTTCTGAATCAATCCTCTCTTCCTTGCATGAAAAGTTCTCCAAGAAAATACCTGAGAGCAGAACATAAAGAATAATGATTCTCCTAGATAAAAATTAGAACCCCCAAGCCTTTTTTTGGCTTGAGTCTTTATAGGGAGACATTTCAGTCAAAGGGGCAGTTAGATCAAGAAATCCTTGATTTATTGATTTAACCCTTTTTAATTTACTAGGGTAATTTTTCAATTCTTAACTTAGGAACTTTTAACTAGTTCCTAGTTAGTCTTTCATAAATATTTCACTATTTATTAATCATTTAATAATAAATATTAATTGGTGGAGATTCTCTTCTTTCTTTATTCAATTTTGTAATTAATCATAATTAATTCTTTATACATACTATGTATAAAATACATAGTATTAAAATACATTGTTAACACTTATCTTCGAGCATCATGTGCATGATCCCTTAGACTTAGCAACACTTCTTTTATGAAGGCCAAGTAGATAGATGGCTTAGGTTTACCACGATAGGACACTCTAAACATCGTTGCATGTTGGATTTCCCTCGTATAACGTGGTAATTCTTCAATACTTGATGAGAATATGGAAATTTGAAATTTTATTTTATTCACTTAAAAATAAGTATGATGAAATCAATATTATTCTTTGATTAGCTTTAACTCGGAGGTGTTTTTAATCTTGTGAGTAACCCCTAGTGCTTACCAAAGCCTTTACACGGAGTTATAAACATAGTGCAATTCTAGATCTCTCGCTCAACACTAAATGCTAGGATGTAGTTGTAGGGTACACCTAGGGATACAATGGCCAAAGATCCGATGCTCGAGAACTTATGCTCAACACCAACATGGAATGCTCCAAAGCTTATGCCCAACATTTACAAATTATATTTTCATGTGTTCCAGAGCTTTATGCTCAACACAAATGTAATTACGCATGTGCTCGAGAGTCTTTCGCTTAACCCAAAACATCTCATCGATCATGTGCTTCACGGTCCATGACCAACACAAAACATATATATACCTATATATCATCAACAATTGGCTTAAACCCAATATACAAAACAAATCATCATTTTCATATGCAGTGGGGTCTTCAACCCAAAAATAAAACATCAATATAATCATCATGGTCAATAGGCTCATGCCTATACACAGTAGATGCAAACATTGGGGTATTACACACTCTAAATTATTAAAACTACTTACACTATGGAGAGACAATGTTAATTGTAAAATCCAATTAGTCCACCTTAATATATCTTTCATTTAAAATAGGTTCTCTTTATTTTCTTTTTAGAAAACAATCATTTCCACACCCTAAATATGGATTGCAAAAATATTAAAAACTAAAAGTGATATTTAAAACTATGAAAAATCCACAATTTTAATACCTTAATTTATTTATAAAAAAACTATTAAAAAATATCCAAAAAATCAAAACTTCAAACAAACCATCAAAATCAGCTTGAAATAAATTGCAATGTTTAGTACATAAATAAATAAAAATAATAATAATAATCAACCTCCACATACAGTAAATATATATATATATACGAACTATGGTTGTATTGCCCAAAATTATGCATTCAAGCACCTACACGCTAGCACCTACAAACAAAGCTTCGCTAGCCTTAAGTTGAATACTGAGGAAGCAATGGTACACCATACTTCCTAATGGGTTGCAAGAAGCCGTGAAAAATATAATAAGGTTAATTGTGTATTCTAAAAAGTATCTTTAACAATTCTCTGAAACTTCAGGAGAATGGGTGAAAGAAAACTGTATACCCAGACAGTGCAAACTGGTTTATAAACAACCCTAAAAACACAAGTGCCAAGCGCAAATCAAAACACAAAAGAAAGAACTATAGACCCTAATTAAATGAGACTTCTGAGAAAATAGAAAAACCATGGAATTTGTTATTTACATAAGTCTTTTGAGATAGTACCAGAATTAAATTAGGTTCTCTGAAATAGTACCTAACCATCAAATTCTCAGACAATACCTGAATAAGTTCGAACAAAATGACCTCATTTACTTTAACGAAATCATCATCCCACGCCTTGATTTCGTCGTCAGTGAGAGTTGAATCCTCGTCAACTGGATTCTGAGCCTCGAAATGGTACTTGGAGTATTCGATGACTTTCGAAAGTGTCTTGCCAGAAACGTTATGGAGAGGAATGGCTTTAGCCATGCCAACTTCCTCGACAATGTTCTTGATAAGCTAACATTCGAAGGCGACAGGCTGACTGACCTCAAACAATTCGTTATCTGAGCTTTTCAAAGTCACCCTGTAGTCTGTGGCCATGGCTACCCGCTGCTTTGAATAAATAGAAAGAACATTCTGCGTGGAAGAGAATCCCGAACGAACTTTGACCGAATGATCTACTCGTTGGTCTGAATAAACAGAAACGTGTCTATCCAAATAGAAGTCTGAACGAACTTGGCCCAAATTATCTGAAATCACTCTGGTCTGAATAAAAAGAAAGGTGTCTGAGCGAATTGAAGACTGAACGAAATGGGATCGAATGATCTAAAATTGATATGTCAAAAACGCTCTGAGTTTTATTTATTTCAATATGGTTGACATCCTTTCGTGTGGACTAGTTTGTTTTTGAAATTATTCATTTAAATGAAGGAAGAATATATTTTTGGAAAATAAAAATGCTATTAAGAAAAGCCAATTTATATTTTTGTGAAATTGTTCTTTTAAAATAGGAAATAATATATATTTTGAAAATAAAATTGCTATTAAGAAAATCCAATTTAACTACACACTTTAAATTAAATATAAATAAAATAGAACTATAAACACATCATTTTCATTATTATAAACAACCAACTACAATGCCAAGGTGAGCTATAGAGACCTCTATTGTCTCTAGAGGTGAGCTATAGAGACCTCTACTATCTCTAGGTATAATTTAATTAACTGAGAACCCTATTAATATTTTTACCAACATCATAAAGAATCAATAGTAATTTAAATATAAAATACATTAACATATAAATCAAAATATCACACAATCTAATCATGTTGACATTCATGCTAGACCAAATTTATCCACACACACATCTTTTACAACCATGGTAGCCCAGTATAAAATCGAGCGAAGCTCACGATACATGTAAAAGCATGACCAACATCGAATCCTATAGGATTAGTTAGCAGCCAACGATGTAACATTCCATATATATTCTACAAATTCTACCTTATAAAAATCGAATGCCATAAGAGTAAACAAGAGATTGAAGCCTTTTCCCTCTCAACGTTTCCATAAACCAAATATACATGCTGTAAAACATTTTAAAATTGTTCCACACAGTAATGAAACCCCAAGTTCTATATGTTGTATCCATTTCGTGGATCATAACCATTATACAAAATAGTAAACCCTTAACATAAATCAATTAAAACCCTCTCTACGCTAAGCAAAGCCACACAATTCATTTCATAGGGTTAATTCTTGCATCCTCGGCCATTTCCAAATAAATACACAAGAAATAAATAAACTCTACTAATAACCATAAATCAACATTCGATTCATGTATTGCATCATCTCTACTCTAAATGGAAAGAGTGCCATTGCCAGCAATGGCATAGCGCTAAAGCCAAAACAAATTTGCTTAAATGCCCAAATAAAGAACAAACACAGGTTTAAACACAGAGTCAAAATAGTGCCAAGCTAAGAATCATAACCACTATGTATACACAATAATGAATGCATTATCAATTAACCATTATAAAATATATTCAAAATTACACAGTCACATTTCCCAATCCAATGCACCATTGCAAGCAATGGTGTTGTCACCATTCATCAAAACCCAACATATTAACAAAATGCATAGGGTGTAATATTCACCACGACCAACACTATTAATAGTTTATTCATTTACAGAGCTGAACCACATCAGTCTCGGCTTGAAGGCGTCAAACCCAACAAAAACCCGAAACTGTATAGGCATCTCTAGATGCTTTGATTCATTTACAAACAGATCCATATCTAGTCACAACTCTTAAAAATAAACCATAAATTCATCACAACAATGAGCTTAAAGCTTTGTCAAAACACCCATACATAGAAAAACAAGTTTTAAACTTCTTTTTAATAGGGCTTACCGATGAAGGGTAATGCGACGGCCACCAAAAAGACCCACGACCATGCAGTGAAGGCCCTGCTACCTATAAACAGACGACAATGAAAGATGAGGAATATGCCAACCCTTCAAACTGAAACAACAAATAAACAAGCGCTGCAAAGCGAGAACGAAGGACATACCTTCCAACGCGCAACTGAACACCCGACCTCACATCATGATACAAACTGGAGAGTCGAAAAGAGCTTACCCAACAAAAATGAAAATGACTCATACCTCCACGATAGTACAAGCTTTGTGCTTAATAGCCCCAATTCCCAAGGTGCATTAACTCCACCAACCTATCCACCACTACGTTGATTTACAACCCCAAGACTATAGTTCATAGTACTCCAAAACGTGTTGTGACATTAGATTACCATGCAATTCATAAACCCCAACAATGGTATCGAGGAATTGTGTTGAGCGAGAAGCTATGGAACACATGAAAAGATAATTGAAAGTGTTGGGCATAAGCCCTAGAGTTCCATGTTGATGTTGACGATAAGCTCTCGAGGGATCCTTAGCCATTGTATCCTTAGTTATTGTATCCGTAGGTGTATCATAAAAGTACATCCTAGCATTAGTGTTGAGCGAGGAGCTCTGGAATTGCACTGAATTGTAATTCCCTGTTAAAGCGTTGAGTATGGGCTCTCATAAGCACTAGGGGTTACTGAAAAGAATTTAATAACTTTCAAGTGAAAATGACTTGAAAAAAATATTGATCTCATCATACTAATTTATATGTGATTAAATGAAATTTTGAATTTTTGTATTCTCATCAAAGTACTGAAGAGCTACCACATCATATGAGGGAAATCCAACATGCAAATATGTTTAGAGTTTCATGACGTAGTTGACCTAAAGCATCTACATGCTTGACCTTAATGAAGAAGTGTCATTAAGTCTAGGGATCATGGTATATGATGCCCAAAGACTTTGTTAACAAAATGTTATATTATTATGTACTTTATACATGGTATGTATAAAGAATTAAATATATTAATAATATAAATAAATGAAAGAAATAAAAAGAAGCTCCATCAATTATTATTTATTATTATAAGATAATAAATAGTTCAAAACCTAAAAATCCTAACTCGGAACTAGAATAAATTCCATAAGTTAAAATATTAATAATTACCCAAAGGAATTAAAAAGGGTTAAATCAAGAAACCAAGGTTTCTTAATTTAACTATCCATTTCACTAAAAAGTCTTTCTATAAGGACTCAAGCTAAGGAAAGGCTTGGAGTTCTGATCTATCATTAGATGAGTCATTTTCTACCTGTTTTCTCTCAAGTAGATTCTTGGAGAACATTTTCGTGGAAGGAAAAAGGAGAACTGATTCATATCTGATACACGAGATAGCAAACTCTACCTTAGGAGCTCTAAGCTACTTGCATGTTGGAGTCGATCTCGGGGGATCTGGATTGAAACCAGGAACGGTTTTGGGTCATGGTTGGGTGGAAAGTGGTAGTTCCCAAGTGATTTGGTCATCAAAACAAGATGTGACATCTGTCTTAATTGGTTAATGTTGGTTATTTAAAGTGTGCAGGTTCACTCATTTAAGGATCTTCACAAAAGTATAGGTATGCATTCTTAGTATGTCAAGTTCATTTTTAGCATAAATTCTCATTACTTTATGTAGAGGTTCGTATTATATTTATAAACCTAATAATGATTGTTCTATCTATATCTTCTTGGGTTTACATTTCTTAAATTGTAACCCTAGGCTGCAAATGATTCCTCATGGTCTATTCACCTTGGTTTGTGCAATTAAGTTAGTTTATGTATATATCTTCATGACTTAA
>LPNX011105630.1:660394-676916 GCA_001517045.1 Pseudotsuga menziesii
TTCTGAACTTGGCAATAACTCGCTAGGGATGACTTCTCTAATAGATTCTAATAACACTAGGTCCCCACAACTATAGGGACTTTAACCCTTGATCAACAAGGAGGTTTATACTCTATAACTTTACATTACTTATTTACATTATTGAATCTCATGATAGGAACATCGAGGCATGACATGACTCAATTAAATTTCATATACTTCCCAAAATAAACATCGAGGTACAATAGATAAGATATACAAGTGAATACATTCTGAATTTACAAATACATCAACACACCCTCTTAACTAGGAAGGTATTCTCTCAACACAATTTATCAACACAATTCTTCTTCTTTGTATCATCTGGATCATCATCAAGTCAACTTCATATTCAGGTTATCTTCATCTTCGATCTAGATCATCACTGTATCATCACTACTAGATCATCATTGGTCATCATCATCAGTGCTATCTCAATTCTACTCATTATAGGAAGGTCTACAGAGCCATCCATTTTTCATGCTGGTTGTAGGCCTACCCTCGAGGTAGGTCTTCATCTTCTTCAACACTTATATCTAACCCAGTCAAAATGGCCCACCAAGCACTTACATATGACCATGGGATGAAAACATCAACCTTGTCAGAAAGGCATGCCCAACACTCACACCTGACCATGGGATGAACACATCAACCATGTAAGAAGGGCTCTGCACTTTTATCTGATCTTGTGAGATGAAAACATCCCACAGTCACATCTGAATGGATTAGCACTTATATTTGACCATGGGATGAACACATCAACCATGTCAGAAAGGATCATGGACTCATCACCTCCCTTGGGAAGGAACTTCGATCTAGAAAACACCAAGGTTCTTCGTGAAGTATTCAAAATTCACTCTAGCTAATGGTTCGGTTAAAACATCAATTATCTACTCTTCTATCGTAACATACTGGAGCTTCACTATTCCTCTCTCCACCATATCCCTAATATAGTGATATTTGATCTCAATATACTTTGAATTCTCATGGAGCACTGGGTTCTGTGACAACGTCACAAAACTCTGATTGTTCCAATATATGCAAGTAGCATCCAACAGGAGATCAAAAAAATCACAAAGTGGCTTCCGAAGCCACACTTCCTCATAGCTAGACGAATAAGCTACAACATATTGTTCTTCGGCTATACTGAGTGCTACACAGGATTACATCCTGCTAAACAATGAGATCATGCATGATCCCATACTGAAGCGGCACCTTGAAGTTCTCTTCTTAATGCCAATGGTTAAAGGTGGTAGGACTCGATTAGAGATTAGAGTTCCATATCGTAGGTATAATAATGGATATTCCTTAGAATCCTGAAAACATTTGGTTTGATAGTGTATCTTACATGAAAATATAGCAACAAAGTCACCATTTGAATTCCTATATTGAAGCAACAACGAAGGATGTTTGGGAAAGTACCAATGGTGAAGGCATGATGGGAAGGTCAAATGGTGAATCTAGACAAGAGACGTGCCATTGTTTCAAAGTGATACATCAAAGTTTTCCTAATACATCACAAAAAGAAGCTCTAATGAGAAGGACTAATGCAAAAGCATCGATGAGGACAGACACGAGCTCATTCATTTTTTTCTATCAGAGTTGTTTGAAGGTGTCATCAAGGGGAGGTCTCACAAGAAACCTTGATTTAGGATAGTTGGAGGAACATATGAACTATGTAAAAAAATGATTTTTTTAAAAAATTGGCTCTAAAAAAATAGATGAAAATCTTTTCAATACAAAATCAGAAACAATTATTCATTAAAATTATTCATTAAATCATGTTACATTTTAATCATCAATATGGCGTGTTAAACTTTTGAATTACAAAGAGTATGTGCTAAATTAGGTTATTTTCATGATGATTTAACTATGATGCTTATGGAGAATAAAAGAAGATAAATTGATTTAACTATGGAAATGAATTTCTATGAAAAAAAAATAAACGAAAAAATAATACACGAACAAATTTATTCTTAGTATGTCGATAAGTGTTCAATTTTTAATATCTTAATTTTTTGCAAAATATACTCTATTTTGGAGTATATTACATAGTTCAATTAATGAAGATAAATGAAATTAAATGCAAAAAGAAACAAGACACAATTCAAGAATCGAAATAAATCTTAATCAAGTCAAGCATTGGTCATGTACTTGAACACCATCATTGTACTAGGATCTTATTATCACCATGTTATCTCTTGGCATGTGTTAGGAACCTCTTATTTCCATGAACCAATGCTTTAATAAAATGAAATAGAATAACGAACCTCTTGTTTACATAAAATAAACACTTACATGAAATAGAATAAAACACCACCATGACATGTTTGGAGTGAGCTCAATTCTAACCAAAACAAAGTTGCAATGTAAACTACAACATCATAAGCTTAAATCAAAGCATTATAGTTATAGAATTAAGGAATGACAATCTATATGAAATGACATGTGAAGAATTGTATTCACCGGATCATAAGTTTTCTCCAATAATCATCTCCTTGGAATGCACAAGGAAATCTTATCTACACATCTTTGAAACTGGAATATCGTATAATAAATGTAGATCCACAAATCTATCATCTGGTTCAACAACTTGTTAAAAACTGTTAACTAAAAATAAATTAACAATATCTCCAAGATATTTGCTAATTAATATTTCCCAATGCTCCATGATTCTTCTCCATCCAAGACATTCTTCTCAATCCAATACACTAAATGATCATTACAAATATAAAGAATATCTTCAATGGTTGAATGAGAAAATTTTAATTTGAGATACAAATTTCACACTTGCAAGAATTTCTCATTACTGCAGTTCAACTAGTCTAATTCTTACAATCATTACCAAACTAACCCAACTTTCAAAGATAAGTGAAGGCATGTTATTTTTCTATCATTTAATAATAAATTCACTTAAAATAGTCAAATAAACAATTTGAAAGACATTACACATAACCACACATATAAATTATAAAATGGAGTAAAAAAAGGTTATATGAAAGCATATGAGCATTAAATGTCAACATAAAAGGATTAAAAGGATGTGACCAAATGGTAAAAGAATATGAAAAGATGAAAATTATTAATCTCAAAATTTCTCTCTTTGAATTCCTTTCCAAATGCTCATCCAAATATTTACAATAATCTCACTCAACCATCACAACCATGGAACTCCTTCCAAATATATTTAAAAAAGCATATTAATGAAAATTAACAAATTCACTTCAAATCATTTTTAAGTCAAGGAGTTTGGTACCAGACCAATCAGATCAAATGATCCAAATAAAAAATTAGTCATAATCACATCAGATGAGTTTAGTTCTTATTTTTTCCTAATCTTTCCTAACCCTAGGGATTAAATATATTTAGTGACTACCCCCCAATATATTTTCCTAATTTAACCTAAACTTAAGGCGTACATGTTTTTAATGACCCCACTCTTCTTCTTCTAGTGCTGGAAGTGGTGCTGAGTTTGATCATTGATGATGTATGAAAGTTGACTATGTAGTATGTAACATGTGGTATGATCATCGATGTATTATGTATGATCATTATGTAGTTAAATCATGATTCATAACATGTTATTTGGACTCTACAAGAAATATAGCCTATAATCCTCATAAATTATGTATTTTGTTCTACTCCTAGTCTCATAGATATGTATTGCACATTACACTTTGTGCTATTTTGATGTATTTACTCTTGTGTGGTATATTCATGAGAAATATTCAGATATTTTGTCTCTAATGATTTGGAATCATGGATTAGAATACTGAAAGTATTTTTAGTAAACCGAGTGGTTAAATTCAAATCATTTGATTCATTATCGATTCTGATCCTGACTTTGTGTTAACGCTCAACTGATTCTATTTTTTAAAACTATGTTTTCGACTATGCAACATTATAAGGACGACATTTCCCTTCACCAATCCACCATTCCTTTAGTAAACCCAACACTTGTATTGCTTACTATTGCATACTATCAAATTCCAACTTGTTGTATCTTGTTGGAATACCTCTCGTACTATTAATTGATGGCTTCTAAAACTTTTGAGCATAAAATATGCAATTCCCCTTCCAAGTTAAATTGCTTGGGTAATTCATAGGATTTTAATGGTGATAAGAAAAAGAAAAAAATTATAAGTAGTGTAAATCTACACGAGGACAATGAGAATGAATGGTTGATCCCAAAGGATATGAGAGAATGGTTGAAAGGAAACTAGACAATTGCCATAATGATCATAGAAGTACATCCACCCCATGCTCCCGTAATATTCAATTTGATTAATTAAAAGTGAATAAAAATTAATATATACAAATAAATCACCCACGAAGCTGTAAAATAACTATAGTCTAATAAAATTCATAGAAAGTCCATAAGGGTATTTACGAAATGCAATGATGATATACCCACAAAATGATAGAAAAATAATTAAGACTACAATTAGAATACATTTTTTTATAAACAAAGAACTAAGGCTACAATCCAAATTTTCATAGAGATCAAATTAATGCTATAATTGTTTCCCACAAAATTAAAAGTTTGAATCTATAAATGTAGGAAAATTAGAGTGCTATGCCTTAATATTGGAGCTATAAGTGTAGCCAAATCAAAGTGTTATGGAAGTATTAGAAGAATTCTATGGATCAAGGAATAATAAAAGTCCCAAGCAAAAATCAAGTCTCCTATTTAGGTATATGTCTATGGTTGAAGGGTACCACAAGGATTAAGGAATAATAAAAGACCCAATTAGAAATCAATTATATTATTTAGGATTGATATATGTATAGATGAAGGGTGTCACTTGGATCAATGAATAATACAATATTTGATCACAATTCATGTGTGGCAATAGGATAAAGGGAGTATTGAGGAATGATATATGTATAGTTGAAGGACACCACAAGAATCAAAGAAAATAAAATACAAATCAAGAAAACAAGTAGAAACACTAACCTTTTTCATAGCACACTAAAACCTTTCATAGCACACTAAAACATTCCATGCCCCAAAGAAAACTATTGCTTATTAATTATGTCAAATCGTGCACATCAATCAAAACCTTTTTCATAAAAGAGAAGCATAAAATTCTACACTACAATTTTTTTTGGTATCCCATCAATAACACTTTGGATCAAAGAACAAAATAAGATTACCTCTATTAGCTCAATGCCACAAAATTACCTCATATAAATAACTTCACTAAGAAAAAAAGAGAGTAACCCCATACACACACAAAAAAGAGTTAACATAAGTAGTTGCAATATTTACCATAATGTCAAAAAGCCCAATGCCATTGCAAAACCTGTTCGGAGATATTTAAAAAATGCTTCAACTACATGTTTCAACTAGACCAAATAATAGTCAGATCTACCTTAGTATTAGAAGAAGTTAATAAATCCAAGCAATAACTATAAATGTTTTTTTCCACCACACTACACTAATATCACCATCATTCAAATGCCCATTGATTTTCACCCCTTAATAAATCCAAACAATAACTATATATGTTTTTTTCCACCACACTACACTAATATCACTATCATTCTAATGCCCATTGATTTTCACGCCTCACTTCCTCCTCCTCTTCAGGGCTAAAATCATTCTTAATGTTGAAAGTTGCCCTTATCTCTTGAGGGGTCTTCCCCCTTATCATGTTTGCCACAGCTTCACATGTCAAATCGAAGAGATTCTTTATGTTGAGATAGTTTGCAGCCTGCACAAACCAAATACCAAAAACCTTGATAAGCCAAAATTTCCATAAAATATAAAAAATATCTATGACGTAGAGAAAAAACATATATACAAAATATAAAAAAAAATCCACAAAATTATAATAAAAAAGAATGGACGACCATTGGGAAAGTTTTGTACAACTAAAAGACTATTAAATTCTATATTTAGAAAACCAGAAATTTCTTTCTCAAATTGCAAAACAATTACACTTTGAAAAATACATTATTTAAATCTCATTATTCATAAAAATAACAATTAAAAATAAAATATGAAAATTAACCTAACATATAAAAAACAAAATTAAATTAAAAATAAATATCTGGAAATTAGTTTTTTTTTAAATAACAGTTAAAAAAACCTCAAATTTCATAAAAAAAGAAAATATTTTTTTTCCAAAAATACCTTAAATACTTACCGAAAAATATATACAAAAGTTAAAGACAAAGATTTCATTAATACTTCTCTCCTTAAATGGGTTTCAGACAATACCATAATAAGGTCGAACAAAGTGACCTGGTCGACTTTAACGAAATCCTTATCCCAGGTCTTGATTTGGTCTTCGGTAAGAGCTGAATTCCCGTCAACTGGATTCTGAGCCTCGAAATGGTACTTGCAGTATTCGATGACCTTCGAAAGTATCTTGCCTGAAACGTTATGGAGAGGAATGGCTTCAGCCGTGCCAACATCCTCGACCATGTTCTTGATATGCTCAGACTCGGAGGCAACCTGCACACTCACCTCGAACAATTCGTTATCATTGCTCTTCAAAGTCACCTTCGATTCTGTGGCCATCGCTACCCGCTGCTCTGAACGAACAGAAAGGGCTTTCTATGTTTGTGACCGAAGAGAAGTCTGAACGAACTTTGCCGAATGATCTACCCGCTTGTCTGAATAAACAGAAACGTGTATGAGCGAATAGAAGTCTGAACGAACTTGGCGTGAATGATCTAAAAACGGTATGATGAGAGACCTCTGTGGTTTTATTTATTTATATGAGACATGCCGTTATTTAATTTTTATGTTTTGACTCGGTTTATTTATCTAGCCCATTTTGACGTTTTTTTAATTTTTGTTTTATTCAACTCCGCGTAAATAACCATAATCTACCCCGTTTTGGTGTATTTTTTATTTTTTTTATTTTTTTAACTCCTCCTAACATAACAATAATCCATAAAGTATTCGGATTTTATAATTTTTACCCAATTTACTATTCGTGATCGGTATGAAAAGGCCCTAATATAATGGGCATCCCTTCCTGGGGCACTTTGCCTCCGAAATTATCCTTTAAATATGGAAACTTAGAAGAAATCTTTAATTAGATAAAATTCTTTATTATTTGGCAAAAAAAAATTTCCTTTCTTTTCAAAATAGAAAAAGGTGTAATATTCATTAAGAAATCAAAGTTACATATAATCTAGTCAAAATTAGAGTCTTCCCACCCATTACACTATAGTGAGTCACCCAATTTGACTAAGATACTTACATCCAATTTCTAAGACCTTTTCACATCAAATACAAAAAATATCAACCAAGTAGTATATAAGGAAAGTTGTTTATACTAACCAAACAGAAGGGCCAAAAAAAAAACATAGTCTAAATTCACCACCGGACTTTAGATAAATTCATCACAAAAGATATGACTATCCATTGGGCCGATGACCTACTTAGAGAGAGAGCATAAGCCTGCATGCATATTCAGTTCCGTATACGTATGCTCAAAGGAAATCTAAATGAAATCATTGATTAAAAAATGGAGCTTGCTCAACCAATGTTCCAAGTATAGAGTTTGCATCTCAACAAGACCATTAGCCCAGTCAATGACAACCTTAGAGTTTCCAAAGGTTTGGATTTGAGCACACCTCTTTTATAAGAAAACCACAATAAGCCACACAAGGACAAAAACTCTACCTTAGTATTACTACCCTCACCTATAGCCATCCTTATACGGATGTGGTGTTCCTTCTTGATGTTTAAGATCATCCCCACTCCATAGAATCCATCCTTTGTTTCCCCATCAAGAAAGCATGTCGGAATATCCTCAATAATATCTAGAAAATTTATAGTTCTTTGCTTCACAGGAAGTTTAAAAGAAGGAAATTCATTACGAGCCCCGAGTACTCTAATACTTACAAGGCAGGAAGAAGGTTTGATATCTTCAAAAATACAATAGTCGTTGGTTTTCCAAAGAGCGCAAATTATAAGCAGAGGTAAGTTTTTGTATTTTACCTTTGGATGGAACCAATTAAATAAACAGTCGTCCCATTTATGCTCATGCTTGAGTTTTAGCTTCAACTCGAGCCACATCACTTCAAAAAAACTGCAATGAAAAAATAAATGGAAAACACTCTCAACATCTAAGGGGCAAAGGACACATATAACTACGCCCACGAATTCATGTTTGAGTAAATTTTCTCAAGAAAGTATTTTGTTTTCATTACGCAAACATGCGAAGCATTTTATTCTTAGGGGCAATTTTCTTTTGCATAGCTTCTGAGATCACTTGTTAACGGAGAAAGGCCCATCTTGTGCAATGATTTCTTTGTAGGATTTATATACTTAGAGTTTCCCCTTAGCATTGCCCCAATTCCAACCTAAGGATTCAACTTTCTCCAAAAAATAAACTCCATGTTTATTCAATGTCATCGCAAAGTGATTCCATTCCTCCTACACATCATTAGACAGTTCGAGTTCACTATCCTAATTCCAATATGTTGAAAAAAAACGACCACTAAACCTTTCCGTTTGATTTGTGCCATGACAAATATTTTCACTATGGATTTATTCAACCGGTTATATGGATAAATTAAAATGTTGTATGGCCCATGCAACTTGATCAATGCGAAGAAATATTTGTACACCATGTTGTCACCTTTCACACACTTGGGGCTTAAGTTCAACAGAAATCTTCAAACTATTAGGTGTGCCCTTAGGGGCAAGTATCAAGTCAAGTACTGTCACTTGATCTTGACTCCTCCGTTTAGGCCAAACTCCTAACGAAGCCAAGGGGGGTGGTCCCTAAGAAAGAGTTGTCTGATGCTTTTTAAGTTTTAATCATTATTGATGGAAGTAAGTTGTTTAGGAGTTTTTTTGAGTAAATTGTAACACAAGATTGTTTGCACATTTAAGTAAATATTCAACAACATAAAATCAACACATACAGATAGAATAAAATAATTGCAGATTGGATCAGTGCCAATGCAGTGAAAGTGAAATAATTTTGTTGAAGTAAAATGTTTTCCAAATGAGTCTTGGTAAGTTTTAATTATTAAGATGTGAGTTGAATTATGGGAAGGGAATTCTCGATATACTACAAGTCACCTGCAAGTACTAAGAATGTGTCCAGAAGATGACTAAAGTGGTTCCTCACTAAGAAATGTGGGACGAATCGGAGTCTCTGAGAAGTTTTCCAACAGTACACCAACAAGGATGTATCCTGACTGTATCTCGATGTCAGTACTTAGTTTTTCCCACTTCCTTTTGAGAAATTTTCCCATGATTGTCAACTATCATACGCTGGATTTTTGTAATGGTTCTAAGGGGAGTTGATTTTATTAATGAATTATTCGATTAATGTGAAGAAATTAGAATGTGTTCGAAAACCACTTTTGATTTCCCAACGAATAGGAAAATCCCGTAGAGGTAAAGAGAATACACGAGTTGACGACAAATTTTTTATTCTAGTTTGATACAGCAAATAAGTTTGTAAAATCAAAGAATTAACGAAAAATTAGAGGCACAACTATGTGTCACTTTCTGATCATCCACCAATAATCGACAAAGCTTTTAGTTGGTGGCGACAGCATACTTCATGGCAATGAGTTGGGTAAGAAAGTAAAACTTAAACTAAGATGAAATAAAATAAAATAAACTAATATATGCAACCTTTGAAGAAGACGGATTGTGTGCTAGTGTTGATTAGTAAAACACAAACCATGAAAGAGACTGTGGATCCAACAAGGGGGATGGAGTCTGAGCACTGTGCAACTCACTTTCTTTCTTTATTAATGAGTTTACAATATGATAAAAAATGAATTATGATTTTCACTTTAATCGTTGAAAGGGTTCGAAAGGCTTATAATGTCACCAAGAGAGAAAAGGAAAGAAGAAAAGGGATGGAGCATGGAGTTTTTTTTATGTCCAAGATGACCAAAATTTGAAATTTGAGCAGTATGTCATCCTCCTTTTCTCAAAAAATGCTTAAAAAAATGAGTTAAATGTGTTATAATATTGTAAATTTATGAAAGAAAATGGATAATCTAACCTACTCAAAATGCTCATAAAAGTGTATTTTTTTTAGTGAAAATGGCACTTTGAAAGATTGAAATGGATCTAGTTTAAGATAAATCTTTAAAAGTGAATCTAGATCTGATATATATGTTGAATAAAATCATATTTCAGACAGAGAATTATTTATCCATTTTTACTTAGTACCTTGATAGAGAATTATAGATACTCTGGTTCTCCATGTTTGTAATGAATGGCTGTGCACAGCTAACTTTTATATATTCCCCCCTTTATAGTTTCTGTTAGAAAAAAAAAAGTAACAAAAACCAAGAAGAAAGATTGAATTTTAGAGAGAAGAAGACTGAAATTCCCAAGCCCGTGCTTGAAATAAACAAAAGAGAGAGAGATCTACAAAACTATTGTATTAGAAACATAAAATCGATGTTGTAATGAGTAGTGGATGCAACCAAGCTCTAAGCCCTTCCACTCTGAGATGAATATGCAAAAGCTAGGAAATTTCTCAAAAGAACAAGGTTAATCGAGTCATTTCATTAATAAAAAAGAAGAATGATAGCATAAGTATAACCAACTACATTTTTCTACTCCTACAAAATCCCAATAATAAAATGAACATATGTAACTTGACAACAACAAATACTTATTGAAATTTAATTGGATATTAACACATCATTTGAAAGAAATAAAGAATGAATCTCCACAAATTTCACCTTAGATTTTGACAAAATTACAAGCTCACAATGATATCACAGACTAGCCTCCAAATCCTTCAATCTTTATCAAAAAAATATAATAAACATAAGTACAAAGTGAAGAGGTTCAATGCATCCTCGTTTCCAAAGGAGAAAAACCATGATTATATAGCAAAAAAGAAGCTCAAACCCTAAGGGGGCGAGTTTGACAAGTGTGAGGTGTTTTGGGGGTTGAGAAAATTGTGGGAGGAAGGATTGCGTGTTGGAATTATGGGCTTCCACATATATTGAGGTATGCAACTTGGTTTGGGAATCATTTACGTCTTATAACCACTTTATCCAAGTGGAAAAACCACTGTCCATGAGCAAATTCACCCCCGTTTTGTGGAAGTGAGTTGGATCCCCTCCTTTGATGGTTTAAAATGCTCCTCTATGCTCAGGAATGTCCCAAACAATATCCTCAACAACTTTGAAACCTCATAGACAACTTCTAGACAAAATTCCTTTGATTTAGGATTGGGTTTTTCTCCTATTTTTCCATTTATTTGACTCCCTCAGTTTGAACGAACTTGGTGAGAATGATCTAAAATTGGTATGATGAAAGACAACTGCACTTTTATTTATTATATAGTTGCGTATTAAAACCAAATGACACATGTCGTTATTTAATTTTTTTTTCCCTTTGACTCGGTTAATATAATTGTAATCTAGCCCATTTTGGCATTTTTATTTTTTTATTCTTCTTTTTTTTCAACTCCACCTAAGATAATGGTAATCTAAACATGTTTTGATGTTTTATAATTTTTGTTTTTTTTAACTCCACTTAACATAACAATAATCCCGAAAGTTTTCGTATTTTAGAATTTTTACCCAATTTACTATTCGTGATCAATATTAAAAGGCCCTGATATAATGAGCATCCCTTCGTGTGGGACACTTTGCCTCTGAATTTATCCTTTAAATATCCAAACTTTAAAAAAAATCCAATTTTTACAATTTTCTAAAATAAAAATTAAATAAAAAAAGAAAATTTAGATTTTTGAAGTGGGGTAGGACTTTAATTAGTATAAAATACTTTATTACTTCAAAGAATATTTTATTTTATGTTCTATTTTTAGAAAACAATGTAACTTGTTATTCATTAAGAAATCCAAGTTACATATAATCTAGTCAAAATTAAGTCCTTTCCACCAAATACACTATAATGAGTCACACAACTCTACTAAGATACCTACATCCAATATTTAAGACCTTTCTACATCAAATAAAAAAACTATCAGCCAAGTAGTATACAAGGAAATTTTTCCATAGTAACCAAAGAGAAGGGCCCAACAAAACCAAAAATAGAGTCTAAATACACGAGTGGAGTGGAGATAAATTCATCAAAAAAGATATGACTATTCATCTGGAGGATAATCTCCTTAGAGAGAGAATATGTCTGCATATTCAGTTCCATATAAGAATTCTCAATGGAAATCTCACTGAAATCATCGATTAAAAAATGAATCTTTCTCAACCAGTGTTCCAAGTATAGAGTTTGTATATCAACAAGACCATTATCCTAGTCAATGACAACCTTAGAGTCACCAAAGGTTTGTCTCTAAGCACACCTCTTTTAGAAGAATACCACAATAAGCCGCAAAAGGACAAAAACACTACCTTGGTATTACTACCCTCACCTATAGCCATCCTTAATGGTTGTGGTGTTACTTCTTGATGTTTAAGATCTTCCCCACTTCATAGAATCCATCCTTTGTTTCCATGTCAAGAAAGTATGTAGATATATCTTCCATAATATCTAGAAATATTGTAGTTCTTTGCTTCAGAGTAATTTTAAAAGAAATAAATTCATTAAGATCCCCAAGCTCTCTAGTACTTACAAGGAAGGAAGAACATTTGATATCTTCAAAAATACAATGGTTGTTGGTTTTTCAAATCTCCCAAATTATAACTAGAGGTAATTTTTTGTATTTTAACCTTGAATGTAACAAATTAAAGATATAGTCCTTAAAGTTATGTTTGTCCCATTCATCCTTGTGTTTGAGTTTCAGCTTCAACTCCAGGGACATCACTTAAAAAAAACTGTGATGACAAAATAAATGGGGAACACTCTCCACATCTGAGAAAAGGACACATATACCTACGCCCAAAAATTTGTATTTGAGCACATTTTCTCAAGAAAGTATTTTTTTTTCAATACACAACCATGCGAATCATTTTATTCTTAGAGGGTTTTTTCTCTTCCATAACTTCTAAGACTAGTGGTTAATGGAGAAAGGCCCCTCCTTCACAATGATTACTTTGTAGGATTTATTTGATGAGATTTTCCCCTTAACATCGCCCCAATTCCAACCTAAGGATTCAAATTTTTCCAAAAAAATAATTCCATGTTTATTCAATGTCATCGTAAAGTAATTCTGTTCCTCCTACACATCGTCAGATAGTTCCAGTTCACTATCGTGATACCAATATTATGAATAAAAACCACCACTACACCTTTCCTTTTGATTTGTGCCAAGAAATAAATATTTTTAGTATGGAGTTATCGAATCACTAATCTGGATAACTTAAAATATTTTGTGACCTCCATAACTGGATCAATGCCAAGAAATGTTTCTACACCATGGTGTCACCTTTCACACAGCTGCTGGTTAAGCATAATAGGAATATTCAAATTGATAGGTGTGTCCTTGGGGGCATGTCTTGAGTCATGTACTAGTAGTTGATCTTGAATCCTCCATTTATTCCAAACTCGTAATGAACCCAAGGGGGGTGATCCCTAAGAAAATTTGTCTAAGGCTCTTTAAGTTTTAATTGTTATTAATGGAAGTAAGCTGTTTAGGATTTTTTTGAAGTAAATTCTGCTATAAGATTGTTTGGAAATTTAAGTAAATATTCAGTAGAATAACATCAACACATAAATAGAGAATAAAATAATTGCATATCAGATCAGTGCCAATTGAGTCCAAGTGAAATAATGATGTTGAAGTAAAATGTTTTGCAAATGTGTCTTGGGCAGTTTTAATTATTAAGAGATGAGTTGAATTATGGGAAGGTAATTGTCGATATACTAGAAGTACTGAGAATATGTCTGGAAGATGACTAAAGTGGATCCTCACTCAGCAATGTGGGCTGAATTGGAGTCTCTCAGAACGTGTCCAACACTACACCAACAAGGATGTAGCCTAACTATATATGGAGGTCACTACTCAATTGTTCCCGCGTCCTTTGTGAAATTTTCCCACGATTGTCAAGTACCGTACACTGGATTTTGTAATGTTTATAAGGGGATTTTATTTTCTTAATGATTTATTAGATTAATGTGAAGAAATTAGAAAGTGTTGAGAAACTACTTTTGATTTCCCAATGACCATGCAAATCCCACAAAGGGAAAGAGCATACACAAGTTGACAGAAAAATGTTGAATCCAGTTTGATACAACAAATAAGTTTGTAAATTTAAAGGATTAATGACAAATTAGAACCACAACTATGTTTTTATCATCTGCTAATAATCGATAAATCCTTTAGTTGGTGGAGAGAGCATACTTCATGGAAATGAGTTGTGTCAGAAATTAAAACTTAATACGAGATGAAATAAAATAAAATAAACTATTCTATACAATCATTCAATAAGGAGGATTGTGTTCAAGTGTTGATTAGTAAAACACAAACAATGAAAGACACTATGAATCCCCCCAGGGGGGATAGAGTGTGGGGGCTATGTAGCCAAATTTCATTCTTTATTAATGAGTTTAAAATATGATAAAAAATTAATTATGATTTTCACTTTGGTTCTTGAAAGGGATTGAAAGGCTTACACTGTCGTCGGCAGAGAAAAGGAAAGATAGAAAAGGGATGGAGGATGGAGGTTTTTGATGTCCAGGATGACCGAAATTTGAAATTTGAGCAGTATGTCCTTCTACCTTTCTCAAAATATGCTATAAACAAGTGATTTGAATGTGTTAGAATACTGTAAATTTATCAAAGAAAATGCATAATCTACCCTACTCAAAATGCTTATAAAATTGTAGATTTTTAGTGAAAATGGCACTTTGAAATATTGAAACGGATCTAGTTTAAGATAAATATTTAAAAGTGAATATAAATATGATATATATGCTGAATAAAATTATATTTTGATAGAGAATTATTTGTCAAATTTTACTAAGCATCAAGTAACAAAAACCAAGAAGAAAGTTTGAATTTTAGAGAGGAGAAGATTGAAATTCCCAATCCTATGCTTGAAAGAAACAAAGGAGAGAGGGACCTGCAAAAAAATTGTATTAGAAATGGGAAAATGGATTTTTTAAAGAGAACTGTATGTGATCGAGCTCGAATCCCCTTCACTCTGAGCCAAATCTGCAAAACCTAGGCAATTTCTCAAAAAAATAAGGTTAATTGAGTCATTTCACCAATCAAAAAGAAGAAGGATAGAAAAAGTATAACCAACTACATTTTTCTACTCCTACAAAATGACGATAATAAAATGAGAGTAAGTAACTTGAAAATAACAAATACTTATTGAAACTTAAATGGATCTAGACACATCATTCCAAATAAATAAAACATTAAACTCCACAGTTTTCACCTCAGATTTTGACAAAATTACAAGATCACAATGAAATCACAAAATAGCCTCCAAATACTTCAAAATTTATTAACAAAATATCATAAACATAAGTAGAAATGGAATAGGTTCAATGCATCCTCGTTTCCAACGGAGAAAAAACCTGCTTTTATAGCAAAAAAGAAGGTCAAACCCCAAGGGGGCGAATTTGACAAGTGTGAGGTGTTTTGGGGGTTGATAAAATGGTGGGAGGAAGGCATGAGTGTTGGAATGAATGGATTCCACCTATATGGAGTTATTCTAGTTGGTTTGGTAATCCTTTACCTCCTCTAACCACTTCATCCAAGAGGAAAAACAACCCTCCATGAGAAAAGTTTCCCCCATTTTGTGGAAGTGACTTGGATGCCCTCCTTTAATTGTTGAAGATGATCCTCTATCTTCATGAATGTGCCAAAAAATATCCTCAACAACTTTAACACCTCATAGAAAAGTCCCAGACAAACTGCCTTTGATTTAGGATTGGGGTTTTCTCCTATTTTTCCATTTATTTGACCCTCTAAGTCATGTTGGAAATAAAATCCAACTTAATAATTGAAAAATAATAATTTGACTCTAAAAAGTGGGTTTAGGGTTTAATTTAGGTCTTTGGGAATAAAATTGAGCATCCCCATGTACAAATTGGATCCCTAGGCCCAATTTTAAGACCTTTTAAAATATTACAATTAAATTACACCTTATCAATGATTTTATTAAAAATAAAAATAAAAAAATCCTAGGATGGACTTATCAGATGTTCACGAAACTCTGGACATATAAATAGCATGGTATGATACATAGAACCTAGGATTTAATAACCTTTATGACAAAAGTGTTTCCAAACTCAGCATCCCAGATTTGGAAGATTTTGAGTGAAAAACATGAAATTTATGTCGCTTAAAAAAGCGTCATATAATTAACAAGGGAAAAAACTATCCAGTATGATGACCTTGATGACCGATTCTAAGAAGGGCAATCCTTTTACATGAAATAACCTCATGCTATGTCATTTATTACAATTCCCTTGAAATTTCATGAACATCCAAAGGAGGCCACAAATAACCCTGATGAAAGCACGGAGCTTCTGAGCACCAAGTAAGAACAAGTGATTTGTTCTGATCCTTGGGGGTGTAGAAATAATAGATCAATGCTATGTGAAATGATGCTAAGAAGAAGCACAGGAAATAGATCTTGCTACTAAGAATTCTCACAAGCATACACAGGAAAA
>LPNX011105630.1:677697-725331 GCA_001517045.1 Pseudotsuga menziesii
AACGAAATCATGAACTCCATGATCATGCGCTGGAGTGTAGAACCTGCAAGAAGGAAGAGGAGAGACTCCTTGTATCTCATCAACTGATGAAGTAGGAGCATTATCTGAATGCTTCTTTCTGCTGTCAAACTCTGATCTGCAAACATAATCTGAAATGGAAAATATATTTGTGCATACTCCTTTGCAAAGAGTACAAAAAATAAGGCAATTTATTTCACACCCAATTCCCTGAATAGCTGCAAAATTGTGATGTGAATCACATGTCAATCTTTCAATCTGATGTAGCACCTGTACAGATCTGATATGAGGCTGATAAAACTCTGATATATCAGAAATATTAACATATGGAACAGCAAGGACAAAGTCTTCAATGGCTCCATGAGGATATAGGGCTAGACTAGGAAAACTATGAGCAACTAGGGAAAACTGATAGGTGTAAAAATCTGAATGATGGATGGGCAGAATGAGATGTTCACAATCTTCAAGAAGGCTCTGAGTATTGATGCCAAGAACAAAGAAGGATATGCTGAAGCACATGAGGTCAAGTATGGTAAGTGGTATGACACAAATAAGGCTTGATGTGGCTAAGCAAACATCTTGGAAGTCACTGGGTTGCGCACCATCAATAAGAGAGGTAAGCAAGAGGTGTGAAGGATTTCGCACATAGATCTCAGAATCTAAGATAGGAGATTGAGAGAACAATGAATGGGTTATAGGATCATAATCAATATCATAAGCAGCTCCATATTTTACTTCTTTTTCATCAATAGTATCACAAGAAGAAAAATCACCTTCAAGAGACACATAAAAAGATGGCTCTTCAATATTTGCTTCTTCATTGAAGGAGGAAGCATTCGGATGAAAGAGGGCAGCAGCAACATGAACTGTATGAGAAACTTCTTCATCATGATCAACTTCATCAGAGAATGTAGAGGCCAAGATATCTTGAGAAAGAGAACAAGAGGAGATGCTAGGTTCACTCCATGCTTCATCTTCGATTTCCTGCAAACCAAAAGCTTTGTCCAAAATTTTCCAAAGCTCATATGGATATTCAGCAGAATATATGAGATGATATATATTTGGATACATTCCCAAACACATAATTCCATAATCTCTATCACAATTATTAATCCAATCAATCTTCTCTTCATAAGACTCAGGTTCACTCAATGCACCAATGGAGACATCAAAGAGACATTGCCTCTTCAAGTATGCACTCATCTTTGGCTTCCAATCAGCATAGTTGAAAGGAGATAGTAGAGGAAATTTTGAATCCATATTGAAGTTTTTGATAATCTCAAGGAGATACTCTCTGCAACCTGCAAAAACAAACTAGGAGAAAATCTTGTAAGCTAGACAAGCTCTTCTTCAAAGAGGGATAGGAGACTGGAAGCGCTCCTCAACTTTGTAGAACTTGATCAAACTTGTAGCTCTGATACCATGTAGAAATAATAGATCAATGCTATGTTCAATGATGCTAAGAAGAAGCACAGGAAATAGATCTTGCTACTAAGAATTCTCACAAGCATACACAGGAAAATAAGAGAGAAGAAAAGAGACTGAATCACATGAATGAAGAGATGAATATTGGTGTGTATCCTTCCATTGAATAATTATGAATAATAGAGTACATAAATAGTACATCCCTCATGGGGAAGTCGAATTGTATGGAAACAACTCATAAAGCTCAAAAACGATGACTTACCAAAATATAGCAAACCCCCATAGGTGGATAAAGCACTTGCTAAATCTATCAAGGACCTCACGAGTTGGAAAAATCATGAGTGAGTTGTCAAGGAGATGGAAGTAACATGCTAATCCTATAAAATGGAGAAAAACTAATGGAGGATGGGTTGGAAACAAAAGCACCCAGTTTCCTAGTTGACTAGCTTTTATCTTATCCATAGAAAAGCAGGATAAAGCAGAAAAAGCAGAAAAAAGCAGAATCTGCTATAAGGTCTTGCATACTAATTCTAGATGAACCCAGAATCAGAAATAACTCATTCCTAGGATATAGATGGCATGCATTGACTTTAAGGTGCCACCTAATTAAGCTAGTGGGTGAATAATTAATCAAATAATGATTAATTATTTTATCCTAAGTTGTGAGTGGGTTTAATATATTCCAACAGGGGGCTCACTTGTAAAATACCATAATTGCATATTAGTGGATAACATCTGGCTGCAACTACGGGACGTGTGATCTATCTTCTCTTTAGGAAACGAGAGGATATGAGAATATCTGAATCTCTAGATTATATAAGCTATAAATACATCTAAACTTGACAATAAAACCTTAGTAGAACAATTTTTATGAAGAGAACCAATGATCCAAAAGTTGTTTTATTGAAAAGAACAAAAAATTAATTGATGAAAGAGATTTTTATTCCTAAGTACTTAAAAAAATGAATAAAGTAGATGCTCTCTTTAAGGAGCTTATTTTCCTACTCTAAACATGATATAAAAAGGTTAGGTGTAATAAACAAATCCAATGTAACCTCCTAAGAATCCTATTAAGATAAAAGAAAATTTCCTTGTCTTTGGTTACTAGCCAAAGCAAGCACACTTTATTTCGCAAGTGCAAACCCATGTGATGGTCCATAATGGGTGGGATGGATGGGAAATCATAGGAATGGATAATGTCATCAAACTTCTTCTGAAAATGGTAGGTGCCCATGCGATCTTCTTCTATCCATGACTTGATAGGGATGATATACAGATCGACATGATAAGGTAGATTGACTACACCATCATATTGATGATCAAATCTCATTAAATGATGACTTGTTGTATAAGCATATAATTGCTCCACATCATAAGGAACCTTTGCATGTGAAGGTAATAGATAAAACTAAAGCATCATATATGAATCTTCACTACACTTCCTCTCTATGTTTTCATTAATGATATTGATATATGGATCAGATAGATCATATGGATAAACCGCATGCTCCTCTTCCACATAAAAGTTTCCCAAGGAGACAAGATCCATGATCTCTTATTTAAAACCTTCATATATATCATATTCAATAAAATCATCAAGAGACTCAAAACTCCCTCCATTAGATTTTCCGTAGACTAGATTATCAATAAAACCTTCAAAATTTTCTAGTTCATTATTTTCCTCCTCAGACATGTCATATATTGGATTTTCCATGAATGTCCAGCAATCCTCATGAACAACTTTGCTGGACAAAAGGGAATCTTTGTCACTTGTATTGTTCTCGAGGATATACTTTTATTCCCTGCATACTCATCTTATTCAGAAAAAAAGGGTCACAAGGAAGTAAGCCTTTCATGCCATCATCATTGTATGGAGAACAGGTAGGAGTGTCATTATGCAAATTACAATTTTCAAGTTAAGCTTAATTATAAGATTTTGTAATGGTTTCCTCCTAAGGTAGATCTAGAGTGCAAATGTGATCATCATCACTGCAATAATCATGAAAGCATTCCCAATCATCAATATTCTCCGTTGATGTGACATAAGGAGGGTCTTCAATAATATCTTCAATGAATCGCTCTCCATGCACATCCTCAATGGGATCATCATGGATTTATTCTTCATTTTGATCTTTTGGAGGTAGAACCCAATTCCTATCATTTACTGTCCTAATCAGATGAGGTAATTTAGGTTCTTTCTCATGATACTCTATTTAACGAAAATAAACATGAAGGAACCCTTCCTGAAACTTGTCAAAATCTTCCATTGTAGTCTCTCCTCTATGCCATTGCCTCAAGAATATTATAAGGAAGATTGAAAGGGAAGTAATACCTTTATTTGGAAGACAATTGAGATACCATGAACAAGCATTTCATCGTAGAGTACTGGAAATTTTTTTGATCATATTATATTCATACAAAACATTAAATTTTGCGACAAGTGATTGCCTTCATCAACCTTGTAGTAAATGTTGGAATCTGTTTTACTCTTGGTAAAGCCGAAAATTGACAAGAAGTTTTCAATCATGCCATACCATGTCCTAGGATCTTGCTTAGAGCCATACAAATGTTTCTTCAATCTGCACACATATGAATCTCTGCCATGTGTCTCCAAACCAAGTGGCTTCTCCACATACACTTCCTCTTCGACTACACCATTCAAGAAAGCTATCTTGACATCCATTTAGTGTATCTTCCATTTCATCGCTATAGCTAGGGAAAGTATTGTTCTGATGGAAGTGTATCTAGCTACAGGAGCAAAATTCTCTTCATAATCTATCCCCTCTTTTTGGGAGAAGCCACGAGCAACAAATCTTTCCTTGTATTTCTCTATGCTACCATCTGCAGCATGGTTGATCTTATAGATCCACTTGGAAGTCACAACAAACACCCGATTTGGTCTTTGAACCACTTCCTAAACAATGATTCTTCATTATCAGCTAGTGTTCCTCGACCATGGCATCCTTCCATTATTTATTTTCCACACCTTCTTCATAACTAGAAGGTTCATTGTTCATAATGTCACAGAGTAAGGAAACATAGCTGGTGTGTCATCTTGTCTTTTTATTTTCTCTACGTTCTTCTTTTGTAATACCATACCTTTTTGCATCTTGAATGAGCTCTCTAGTCCATGTAGGTTTCCTTTTGTGAGAGTTCTTCTGATGGGTTGGATCTACAGGTTCTTATGGATATTCTATTTCATGATCCACTTCTGGAGTTGCTTTATTCATGGTGGTGTCTTGTATTCTGTATACTCTTGGTTCTTCATTGTCTTCAACAGGTGTCTTCCTTGATTTGATGTATGCTGAATATTCATCAAAAGTCACATGCCTACTGATGTCAATCTTCTTGAATTCTGGAAAGTAGATTCTGTATGCCTTAGAGCTTTTACTCTAACCCACAAATATACCCTTCTCTCCTGAAGGATATAACTTTGTCCTCTTTTATTTTGGGACATGTGTATATACTGGGCAACCAAATATCTTGAGATGGCTAACTTTTGGTTTCTTACAAAAGAATACTTCTTATGGTGTCTTGTTGTCAAGCATCTTGTGAGGTGTTCTATTTTGTGAATATACAATTGTCCTTGCTGCTTATGCCCATAGGTGTATGGGTAGATCTTGGTCACGAAGCATTTCATGTGCTACTTCCATGATTGTTCTATTCTTCCTTTCTGCAACCCCATTCTATTGTGGATTGTAAGGAGTGGTCAACTCCCTCTTAATCCTTGAATCACTGAATAAATTATTGAAGTTCCCTGACGTGAATTCTACGCCATTGTTGGATATAAAGAATTTTGATATTCTTATAAGTTTGATTCTCTATCAAGGATTCAAATTCCTTGAACTTATCAATCACTTCGTCTTTATTCTTCAAGAAATAAACCCAAGTCTTCCTAGAGAAATCATCAATGAAGGAAACATAATATACATACCCACTCAAGGAATTAGATGACATTGTACCGCCTACATCGCAGTGGATAATATCCAAGATTCATTTTTCCTTGCTTTCACTGCTTGGAAATGCCTTCTTTGTTTTCTTTTCTTTTTCACATCCTTTGCAGATACCTTCATGTTTTGACTTGATTTCAGGAATACCTTCTACTACTTTTCTTGCAATTTGTAGTGTTCTATAGTGCACATGTGCAAGATTTCTATGCAAAATTTCACTTGGCTCCATGGATTCATGAACTATGGCATTCTCAGGTTGTCCCTTCAATTTGTAAGATCCTCCCTCTTGCTCTCCAATCACTACTTCATCATCAATGGTCTTACCTTTAGGAAAAATAAGCACTTGGCCATCCACAAATGTAACTCTCATCCCTTTTGCATCCAAGGATGATATGAAGATAATTTTCTTTTTGAGTCCAGGTACATATAGAACTTCTTGCATCTTTAAGGACTTCCGAGAGTCTAGCTTGTAGGAGGTTTCACCACTTCCTTTTATAGGATATTGGTAGTAATCTCCAAGCTTTACCTTATGAGGTGACTCACATTTAGATAGATATATAAAGGATTCTTTAAACCCGGTCATGTGTTTGGAATCCCCACTATCAATAAGCCAATCATCACATCCATGAGAAATAGTACCTGTGAGAGCAGAGATCAAGACATATTTATCGCCGCTTAAAGAGTGTTCACTTTATTCTCTAGTCTTCTTCTTGGGAGGTTCATTATCTTCAGAAACATGAGAATGATATATCTTCTTGTTATTCCTCTTCTTTCTGTTGTTGAATCTTTTTTTATTCTTGGGACATTTTGAGGAATAATGTCCTTTCTCATCACAAGTGAAGCATCAAACACGAGAGATATCTTTCTTCTTCTGATGGAAGTGATGGTGATTCTTGTTATAATATTTATCCCTCTTGAACTTACTTCCCTTAGTATGTGCTGTGAGTGCTTGGTATTCACTTCCCATCTTTTCTTCTCGGGCCACAACCCTAGCTTCTTCTTGTGAACATTCCTCCCATAGTCTATTTAAAGAGATCAATTTCTTCCTAGCACAAATACCTTGGATGAATGAGTCCCATGACCTAGGCAGGACATTCAATGTGGTCATGAAAATTTCTCCATTATCCACTACTTCATCCACTACTTCAAGTTGTTCCTTGATTTTCGAGACCCTAGTAAAGTAGGATTGGATGGTCTCCCCATTCTAGATATTGACACCGTTCAATTGGTTCTGTAGTGTCATCTTCCAGTTTATGTTCTTTCCTTTGGTGTCAAACATCTCCTTGGGTGTCTTTAGGGAAGAAAAATATGGTATGAGATGGCCTTTAATAGAATCAGCAATGATTCTCTAGGGTTTGACCAAATTCTTCTTGTGTAAGGCCTTAGCCTCATCTCCCTTTGGAACTGGAAGCTCTTCACTTGTGTAGGTATCCAATTCATTTTCTTCAACGATTAACACAATCCTATATTGACATGCTCAAAAGTTATCAGCCTCTTCAATCTTATATTCAAGCTTTGTGTGGTAACACATCTTAAATAGTACTTCAAATGGAAAATAGAGAGCTTTAGGTCTCACCACTTAAATGCTGAGAACTGGACATGCAAGTTGGTGTGGAAATTCCAAAATTTGACCTTCCAGAATTGGTTGTAATGTTTTTAGTGTAACTTAGAGATTTCAGATCCTCAAGGTATGAAACTTTTTCTTGTGGTATATTGTCCTATTGTCTTTCCAACCCCATAGTTTTTAGCTGAAATGGATTCTCCAGGAGAGAGATATGCCAAGTGTCACAACGTGATCTGTTTATGGGATAAAATAGGATAGCGAACTTGTATAGAATTCCACATGTAACTGGTTTAACTTTGGCCTCCAAAACTTGGACTAGTGAAACTACAGTCCATTATATCACCAAAAAATTTTGAACAATTTCATTTGTATCTTCCTATCCCAAGTCGTTACCTTTTTTCTTAGGTCACTTGTTTATGACAGAGATCTCGAAGAGGCAGAAACCCTAACTCGTATGGATCATAAAAAAAGATACAACGATTCAGATGTTGTTCTTCGAACATAAGGTACAGGGGATGTTACCTTCATCTTGTAGATGTTTCAAGTCTTGAAACTTCGTAAAAATAGACTTATAGCAAAAATTCCAAGATGACTAGATTTTGCAATGTGAAAACCTTCTCTAGTCTAGCCTCCTCTTGCCTTTGATGAACTGTGGATAGAAAACCAAAAAATAAAGAATCCCTAGCTTCTATCACTGGATAGAAAACCAAAAAATAAAGAATCCCTCCATGTTAAATTTTCCGATAAATTCATTCCATATTATCAAGGATCACTAAGAGAATAATAAGCACATCATAACAATTACAAGAGACAAAGGGCATAAAGCATTTCACCGAAAAAAACCACGAAGGTGAAAAAACCTGCAAATTCTTCAGAGATAGAATAATCTCCAATAAAAAAGATCACAAGGATCAACCAAAAATATAATTCTCTCCAGCAGCTACTCCTCCCCCACTTGTGCACACTCATCTTTCTCACTTGTGGCAACGGAGTGAATGAATAAAATTAGAGACACAACATCTATATTTATACACTAACTTAAATTATATTTAACCCTAACTAGGCCAACCTTCTAAGGAGGTATAATAACCCATCGACATGTCATCTACTGGTCTGACCCTTTCTTGGTGTTCTATTAACCCATCAAGTATAAGTTGTGACACTTACAATAATACTTGCGATACTTACGACACTTACAATACAAATGACGACACTTTTGATCGAGGAATTTAACATCTCCATCAGTAATACAATATTGTGCAAGTACAATACATAGAATAATATCTTCTAAAGTTACAAATACATCAACACTACCGAAGTTCTTGTTTAGTACTTATGCTTCCTTAGGGTCTTATAACTCTTCATTTTACGTCATGGTATTAATTACATTTAAGTTTAGTTTATTAAAAATATTAATCATATGTTGTGTTTTTATATGTGCAAGTTATTAACTCGAGCTAGATTCAGATCTTGATTCTCTTATGAGGGAAAAATTGCAAAACATGGCATATTGCATATGCCATGTTCACTAACCCTAAGCCTAGGGCTTAATTGTATTTGTATTAGGTTAAGGTTTTAACCTAAGATTCATCTGTTAAAAGGTCTTAAACCTTGGGTACATACCTTATATTATTACATAAGACTTGGGGTTGACTTAAAGCTAGCGCAAACCATATATGGACTCTACACTTTAAACTTTATTGTTGTGATAATTTAACCTTGCTATAGTGTATAGGTGGTAGTGTTCATGGTGATATGAAATAGGGTGGCGATATAACATAAGGTGGATATCATATGTTTAATAGGGTTTGAGCATTGGTATGGGAAAAGGACGTCACGAAAGCAATGATGCTTGAATATGGAGAGTAGGTTTGATAATTTGTTAATGGACTCCAACTGGTGCATTCAATGCTCTTGGAAAAACATGACAGCCCCAAGTTTAGGGCTTGGTCACACGATGGTTTTTTGATTTGCAAAGCTTGCATTGGGGTTCGGTCTTGCTCTACACAGGGGAAATGGAGTCAACCTCCATTGTCATGCAGGTAAGATCCCAATTGGTTTATTAGCATTGTTATGGTTTACAAAATGGTTGAATTTCAATGTGGTCATACTTCTCGCCTAGATCGTATTTCCATTTTGGTTGCAGGTGACAGGGTAGAGAAAGTGGGATGGCTCCATACCTCATTATCAACTCCAAGTGTTTATAATGTGGCCATGGTAAGCTTGTGAGTAAGCCTATACTTGCTACCTCTCGACCCTCTTGGGGATATTGCGTTTCAATTCGTTTCTTGGTTGGGGTTTTATGATGTGGGATTTGATTTCACCTTCGAGCTTAATATTACAGACTTGGGTTTTAATTAAATGTTTCAGTGGCTTATGGCCATGGGTAAAATCATGTTTCCCTTGGCTCTGGGTATAAATTTTGGGTTTGTATTTATAAAATGGTTTCGGCCTTTAAGCCATGAACTGGACCATTGCTTGGAATGGCGCCATAGCCCATTGGCATGCCTGTAAAGAATTCGTTTTGGATTTGGAAGCGACTGTGTGGAGACACTATGATTCACCGTGCTGTGTATGATGTATATACTCTGCAATTATAAAAAAATGACCCATGTTATTTTTCTTACTGTTTTGTGTAATGTAAATGCTATGTTAATGATTTATGGATAGAGATCTTAGGAACAAAGATATTCCTTTGTGCAAGTTTAGGTATTGAGTAATTATAATGGCTGTAATTGGTGAACAACATGGGTTTGAAAGACCAAGCTGTGGATGGCTTGTGCCTTCCCCATCATGGCTGCGATAGCTATGTGGTATCATTAATGTAGATAATTTAATGAATAGCTTTAAGGATGAATCGTTAGTAGAGTAGATGGTTATTAAAACCATACTGTGTAATTTTATTTTGGCATTTGTTGTAACTTAGTTGAATGATGTGCATAGCATCTGTTGGTTGTTTAATATTATGAAATCGTGGCTTTGGTAGAAGCCAGGGTTATAATCCCACGATGGCATTCATTGTTGTGTTTAGATTGTAAATCGACTCTGTGTATTTCAATTTTGGCCGAGGCGATGTTGTAGCAAAATCACAGTTTTTCTTAACATCATGGTAGTGGTGTATAAATTGTTTCTCGCATATAGGTTATGTATAGCATGGCTATAACATGTATGCAAATGAAACCCCATAGGGTTTGACTCTGTTTGGATATTAATGTGATGAGTTATATTTTAATAAATACGAAGAGTCTGGGCTTGTATTCCCATAGTATTCGATTCCTATCTCTGTATGGATTTATAATATGATTTCAATGCTATTTAATATGTTATGTTTACTGTGTAAGATGTATTATTTTAATTTGTTTATGGTAATGTTTTGATGAGTTGTGTAATTTATTTTAACGGTTATGTATAAATGGAAAAGATAGAACTATGAATTCTTTTATATGAATTTATGTTCAAAGATTCATAAAGGACCACATGGATGGTCAAAATGCTTCCTTCATTCATTTAGTTTTGATACTAATAATTTAAGTGCAAATTTTTAATATTAGTTTCTTCTTATCATGGAAGACCTTGATAGGTCTTAGATGAGTTATTTATCTTTGTATTTAAATGTATATATATCTTTCAGAAAATTTTATGCATGATCACTTTATCTATTTATATATTTATTTATAAAGTAGTTATGTTTGTAAGTAATACCCTAAGGTATCTAATTAGTATATTTATTTCTTTGAATATTTCTCCTATTATTAAATCAAATTTAATCTAAACATGTCCCTACTGACAAATGAAATATGTTAGTAGGGTTATAAATAATAAGTGAGCAATAATAACAGGTCTGAATAAACCTAGTTTATACATAACCCAGTTTTATAAATAATACTACTACAAAATCTAAACTAGGGTGTAGAACCCTTGAAGAACATCAGCCAATGCATTCAAGTTTGCAAAAAGAAACCCATAGTCAGACATTGCCTAATCCTGGTATAATAACTCATCTACTCCGAGGGTAAATATTTTATAAGACATGTAAACCCTAGAAAGTATAGAGAGAGCAATCATTTCTAGGTCTAGAATACCATATGAACCTTTACCTAAAACAACCAGCATTTATGATAGAGATGAACTTAACATACCAAGAACTCATACTTGTAATTTTTCTAAATCTCCTTTAATGGATGAACTTGCACACTTTTAAATAACGAGTATTATCAAATTAAGACAGATATCACCTATTATTTTGATGATAAAATCACTTCGAAACTACCATCTTCATCCCAACCATGACCCATAACCGTTCTTGTTTTTAGTCTAGATCCCCCTCGAGATGGACTCCAACATGCCATTAGCTTAGAGCTCTTAAGGTAAGGTTTCCTATCTCGTGTATTAGATCTAGATTCGTCCTCCTTTTCCTTCCACAAAATGTTTCTTCAACAATTTGCTTGAGAGCAAACACACAAAAAATGACTCCTCACATGATAGTTCAGAACCCCAAGCCTTTCCTTGGCTTGAGTTTTTATAGATATACTTTTTAGTCAAAGGGATATTTAAATCAAGAAACCTTGGTTTCTTGATTTAACCCTTTTCAATTACTATCGATAATTATTAATATTTTAACTTAGGAACTTTCTACTAGCTCCTAATTGGACTTCTATCGATATTATGCTATTTATTAATATTTCATAATAAATAATAATTGTTGGAGCTCTTATTCTTTCTTTCATTTTTTTATTATTAATATATTTAATTCTTTATAGATAACATTTATAAAGTACATAATAATATAACATTTTATTAACCTTTGTCTTTGGGGCATCGTATACCATGATCCCTAGAATTATTGACACTTCTTTATTAAGGTCAAGTAGGTAGATGGCTTAAGTCTACTAGGATATGTATCTCTAAACATCCTTTGCATGTTCGATTTCCCTCATATAACATGGCATATCTTCAATAATTTGATGAGAGTACATAAATTCAAAATTTCATTTAATCACTTATAAATAAGTATGATGAGATCAATAATTTTTTCGAGTTGTTTTCAATCGAAAGTCATGAAATTATTTTTAGTAACCCCTAGCGCTTACCAGAGCCCATACTCAATGCCTATAGAAGGGAGTTACAAATATAGTGCAATTCCAAAGCTTTCGCTCAACACTAAATGATAATATGTACTTGTACGATACACCTAGGGATACAATGGCTAAGGATCTGATGCTCCAGAGCTTATGGTCAACATCAACATGGAAGGATCCAGGGCTTATGACCAACAAATCAAATTATCTTTTCATGTGTTCCAAATCTTCTCCTTCAACATAGAGGTAATTAATCACATACTCCAGATCTTCTCTCTCAAACCAAATCATCAATCACTCAAAATTTCCATATTTCCTCGCTCAACACAAAACATCTCATCAATCATGTGCTTCAGGGTCCACGCCCAACACAGATAAGCATATACATATATCATCAATAATTGGCTTACACCCAACATATAATACAAACCATCATGTTCATATGCAGTGGGATATTTGACCCAATATAAAAATAAAACACCAAGATAATCATCATAATCAATAGGCACATGCCTATAAGTGTTAGGTCCAAAATTTAGGATATTACACCAATCCATAGGAGGTAGCTTTTAATTTTCGACTTTGATTGATGATTTTAGCAGGAAAATGTGGATTTATTTCCCCAAGAACAAATAAGATACCTTCTCTAGGTTCAAAGAGTTAATGGACCTCACTAAGAGGGAGTCTAGAGAGTTCATTAAAGTGCTCAGGTCATATGTGGGAGGTGAATATGATTCACATGATTTTACTCATTTATGCAAGCAACACAAAATCTAGAGACAGTTCAGGACCACATAAACTCGATAGTAGATTGGATTTGATGAACGAAAGAATCAGACAATCATGCACATGTCCTGTAGTATGTTGTTACAAAATAATCTATGAGATGAGTCTTGGGCTAAATCTATTGCATGCTTAGTCTACTTTATCACCAAATAACCCACAGTGAGTGTTTATGACAATATTCATGAAGAAGCATGGAGTGTCACCAAGGCTATTGTTTCTCATCTATAAGTTTTTGGTTCAGTTGCATTTTCACATGTACCTAATGAAGTTAGAAGAAATATGGATAAGAAGAGTGAGTGATGTATTTTCACTAGTTACAGTGAACAACATAAGGCTTACAAGCAGTATAATGTTGTATGTAAAATTATTGTGGTGAGTAGAGATGTGAAATTCTTTGAAGAGAAATGATGGAGTGATGTTTTAGACATACATTAGTAAGAGAGTTGAGACATGTCAGATATACCTATTAGAATTCCAATATTGGAAGAACAACAACAAGAAATCATTGGCCTTGTAATATCCCAAAATTTGGACCTAACACTTATAGGCATGTGATTATTCATTGTGATGACTATCTTGATGTTTTATTTTTATATATTGGGTTGAATACCCTACTACATATGAACATGATGATTTGTTTTATGTATTGGGTGTAAGCCAATTATTGATGATATATGTATATGTTTGTTTGTGTTGAGCATGGACCCTGAAGCACATGATTGATGAGATGTTTTGTGTTGAGCGAGGAGCTCTAGAGAACTTGAGTGATTGATGATTTTTGTTTAGTGAGAAGCTCTGGAGGACATGAGTACTTACCTTTGTGTTGAGCAAGAAGCTCTGGAACACATGAAAAGATAATTGGATGTGTTGGGCATAAGCCCTAGATCCTGTCATGTTGATGTTAACCATAATATTTAGATCATCTAATCCTTGGCCATTCTATCCCTAGGTCTATCATAAAATTACATCCTAGCATTAGTGTTGAGCAAGGAGCCTTGAAATTGCACTGAATTTTAACTCCCTGTTCAAGCATTGAGTATGGGCTTTGGTAAGCGCTAGGGGTTACTGAAAAGGATTTAATAAGTTTTGAGTGAAAACGACTCAAGATAAATATTGATATCATCATACTTATTTATATGTGATTAAATGAAATTTCAAATTTCTGTATTATGATAAAATCACTGAAGAGATACCACGTTATACAAGGGAAATACAACATGCAAGGATGTTTAGAGTTTCCTTCCCTAGTAGACCTAAATCATCTACCTACTTGACCTTAATGAAGAAGTGTCATTAAGTCTAGGGATCATCATATACGATGCCCAAAGAAAAATGTTAACAAAGTGTTATATTATTATGTACTTTATACATGGCATGTATAAAGAATTAAATATATTAATAATATAAATAAATGAAAGAAAGAAGAGAAGCTCCATCAATCATTATTTATTATTAAAGATTAATAAATAGTATAATGTCTATGAAAGTCCAACTAAGAACTAGTAGAAAGTTACTAAGTTAAAATGTTAATAATTACCCAAAGTAATTGAAAAGGGTCAAATCAAGAAACCAAGGTTTCTTGATTTAACTGTCCCTTTGACTGAAAAGTTTGTCTATAAAGACTCAAGGCAAGGAAAGGCTTGGGGTTCTGATTTTTGTCTGGGAGAATTATTATTCTTCCTATTTTTTCTCTCAAGTGATTTCTTGGAGAACTTTTTCCTACAAGGAAAAGGAGAATTGATTCAGAACTATATACCACTTAGGAAACCCTACCTTAGGATCTCTAAGCTACTTGCATGTTGGAGTCTAGTTAGAGGGGATACATATTTAAACCAAGAATGGTTCCGAGTCATGGTTGGGCGGAACGTGGTAGCTCCCAAGTGATTTGGTCACCAATCAGAGGCCATATCTGCATTGAATTGTTAATGTTAGTTATTTGAGTGTGCAGGTTCAGCCATTAATAGAGCTTCAATTTCAAGTATGAAGCCCTAGACTATCTATGATATTTTCTATATTAAATGTGGCTTATTCTAGGTAAAGGATTTCAATACATTTTCTAACCCCATGTGATTGATTTTCTTATTAGAATCTGCTAGGGTTTGTATTTCTCAAATCTTAACTTTAGACTGCAAATTTTTTCATATGTTGTATGTTACCAGGGTTTGTACATTTAAGTATTTTTTTGTATTATTTCAATACTTGGATTATGCTTACTGTAAACTAGGTTTTGATTTCTAGTGAAGAATATATTTTTTCGTTAGGCTTTATTACTCTGCTGACTTATTTCATTTGTCAGCAGAGCGTTAGCTTAGATTTCTTTAAAAGAAGACTAGTTTAGAGGTACAAGTTAACTATGTATATATATATAGTCCTATAAATAGTGTTATAAGCTAATCTACTAATTACATTTAAATCAACTAAAGAACATATTATAAATAAATCAAAGTTAACAAATCATCAAAGACCTTTCAAGGTCTATCTACATAATACAAACTAAATACCATAACATTCCATTTAAAATAAATATCATCATAAATATCCAAATATAGAAGATACCGCGACCATCCATGTGGTCCAATATCCTATCACTGTAATCCTATTTAAAATCAACAGTCCAAATTGCTTAGTCAATAATCACATCTGTTTACAAAACTCATGGCTATAGAGGAAATCCATAGTGCTATTTATTCTATCTTAATCACATATCATTAAACAAATAATAAATAAACCATCTTATGGAAAAAGATGTCACGACATGGAATCCCATCGATGTTCAGACCCATGGAAAAAGTAGTAATAACAACCATAGTATAATATAATTAAATAGAAATCCAAATTGTATAACCATACCACTAGTTCTTAAAATAAATAAAATCCACGACATTACCTAAGAACAAAAATCAACCTTTTAATAATCCATCATTTATATCTTTACACAGGCCACACTATACATCGAATGTATGCGGGCTGTAATTTATAATTACATCAAATGCTACGTAATAAGCAATGCATATGATAAGAACGAGGTCATAAGACCCTAGCTACAGCATGGCCTCAGCCAAGATCAATTTAAATACACAGTCCATTAACAATAAACATTTAGTAAGCGTTGGTCATCATGGGTTTTCAACCCATGGCTTCCCATAGTCCAATTCACATAAGAACCGATAACCATAAACAAAATAATATACTAAGCTATCGCGTCATTGTTGATGTATTTGTAACTTTAGAATGTATTCACTTGTATATCTTATGTATTGTACCCTGATGTTTATTCTGGGAAGTATCTATAATGTAATTGAGTAATGGCATGCCCCGATGTTTCGATCGAGAGATTCAATAATGTAAACAAGCCATGTAAAGTCATTGATATTAAGTCTCCATTGAAAATTGGGGCAATAATCCCCACATTTGTGTCAAGGTTAACCCTCCTTGTTGATCAGAGGCAAAAGTCCCCACAGCTGTGGGGCACTAGGGCTATTAGACTCTCCTAGAGATGTCGACTCTAGTAAGTTATTGTTAAGTGGGGCCGACATGTTAAAGTGGACATTAAGTGAATGTAAGAATATAAATAGACAGTGAGCCTCTCTATTTATCACACCCACACTCACTCGTTGGAGTGTATGAGTGAGAGACATGTAGCTCTCTCAAGTGAGAGAGAGAGAGAGAGAGAGAGAGAGAGAGAGAGAGAGAAGTTTTGGGGATCATATTTATGTTTTCGGGTTTTACTGCTACCATTGTTGCTCATTCTATCTCTGAGGAAGTTGTGGGGTTTTCTCCTTTATGGTTTCCACGAGGAAAAATCTTTGTGTCTCTTGTCTCTTATGTTTTTTGCTATGCATGTTATTCTCTCAGATAAGATCCTAAGATAATGCTAGCTTGAATGATAAAAATATAACAAGCACTACGGGAAAGGATCATGCCATTTACAACATGGCCTTTACCCATGCTGTCAAAGAATTTACATTATCAAAATAATTAATAGGATTACAAATAGATCATACATTTAGGCGAATTCCTCCTACAAACCCCATCACCATTTAAATACAGTGATTTAATCAAAACATAGAAGGAAATCATATGCATAGTATATCAATTTAGCCATTTTCGTCTTATAGAAACACTACATATATCTATTCAGATAGAGATCACCAAGTCTGAAGCTTACACAAGCATTCCAATGGGCTTTGGTACCATTGCAAGCAACGGTGTAGCCCATGGCTAAAAGTACCAAATCAAAATAATGATTTACATAACCATAATTAATTACACAGAGCCAAATGGATTAAGATGCGATTAATGGCTGAACGCCTTAACATTTTGAAACCCAAGTCTGTAATCTTAAGCCCGAAATCAAAATAAAAAAATGCTACAGCTTAACCGCCCCAACCATGCAACCGGTCGAAACTTAGCTCTTCCCATAGGGCTGAAAGATGACAAGCATAAGCTTGAATAGCAGGCTTACCGTGGCCACTTAGTATTAATCATGAGATGGAAGTGAAAACATGAGCTAGCCCCTCCTCACCTTCCTTGCCACTTGCAAACATAGAAACACGACAAGGTTGAAAAGTATGGAATGAAGAAGCCATGAACCAAACATTTAAATACAGACTCAAAGCCAAAATGAAGCTTACCTTCGTCGTGCTAGTCATTTACCCCTTCGCAGCATAGAGTTGAGACTTCCAAGACCTCATCCCACATAAAACCCAAACAAAATGCCAAATGATTTGGGAGCCAAGCCCTAAGCTTGGGATGGTCATGAAACCCAAGGAGCATTAATGGCACTAGCTGGTGACCATTATCGAAATACAAAACCCCCTTCTCCATAGTTCAACTTTGTTGCAACTATCGTGATATCATTATCCATGCAAAACCTTAAACATTGTTATCATATGGTTCCACCATAGTTTATATTTTCAACCCCCAAAGCTTGAATGTAGATCTTATATTATTACAAGGTTTCATGTAAATACATAAACCATGTATAGTATCTGCTAACCCTAATTCATAGCATAAGACTTGTATTTCCTAGCTCTTAATTTTAAATGTGTTGTTTGTTCCCTAAGCTTAAATGGTTAGAAACCATGGCATATGCGATATGCCATGGTAATTATCTTGGTTTTAATAAACTTTGAATTGAAATCATTTCCAAGTTATAACCTGTAAATGAAACTAATAGAAATGTTAATATTTATCACTAATTAAATGAAAGTATGATTACATAATATAATAAAAATATGACATAGACATTTCAACCATGTTAATAAAATAATGAGAGAAGTAATTTGACCTCACTAATCTGAGTTCGTAATGAAGTATAACGATGAACAATACGTATACTATTAACCAATTTGTTTAAGCACGCTTTAAAAACTTCGTCGCTAGGTATAATCTGCATTTATGGTAAAATAGGTGTTTTAGTTCGATTGAACTAAGTAAGCTCGCATGTCAAGTAATACTTTACCTCCAAAAATTTCATGGGAGAACGAGTCATGCCACTCTACCCACTTTGTTACCACAAAAAAAGTTAGGTCATAACTCAATAAATAACAAAGTAACCATGTGCTGAAGTAAATGAGGTTCTATGCAAATAAATTAACACATCGACAGTAATGTCTAAACAAGATAATAGTTTAATAAATAGACACATGACATCATAAGTAAAATGTACGAATAATAAATGACTAGAAGTAAATGAAAGAATGTAAGGACAACTTATGAATAGACAACCATATAAGTAGTGTATGTATATTCTGCAAGAGTGATAATGTTCCATTAAGGTATTTTTTACTAGCCTATAAAAAAAAAATTTCACTTTTTGGGGGCACTACAAGTGGTATCAGAGCCCATTTTCTATACTAAGAGACCTATGGGCACACCGGGCAATCACTGCAGAGAAAATAAAGTATAATATTTTGTTTTCTAAGAGAAATTTTTCCTGTTATTAATTTTTTTTTCGAATTTACAGGAATTTTTATAGGAACCCTTGAGATTATGAACACTGAGGAGATAACAGCCAAGAAGGAAAAATGAATACCCCCACCCGAGAAGGAGAACTAGTGGTGGATCTGAATTCTGATATTTTGAAGACTATACACAGTCTTCAAGCAGAATTGCAAAGTCTCAGAGAAGACAACTTGAATGAAAGAAAGGAACAACAAGCTATAAACGAAGAATTACTAATAAAAATGACGGTAGGTAGCCTGAAGGTTAAACCTACCCAGTCCACAAACAGTTCCAAAAGATAACCTTACCCAAAAAGGGCTAGCAGACCAAGAGCAGAGGAAAAAGAAGAACACACCCCTAAAGCACCAAAAGGAGATCATCACAGTCCTTCCAGTGATGACTCTCTTTTTCCCTTAAGAGAGAGCAAAGAATCAATGAAAGTCTTTAGGGGGAGTTTTAAAAAATAAGAGCCCCAACCTATGAAGGTGAAGTAAATACTGAGGACAAGGATAAAGAGTGGTTGCTGGGCATGTGTAAGTATTTCCAAGTTCATAACTATCCAAGTGAGATGAAGGCTTGAATTTCCATATGTAACTTAAATGGTAAGAAAGAAATATGGTGGAGGGATTTAAAACACACAAAGAAGATGAGCTGTGGGAAATACGCCAGGATACTTTCCTAAAACATTTCCAACAAAAATATATGACAGAAAGGTTATTTGATCGAAAAGTGAAAGAATTTCATGGACTACGCATGAGATCGATGAATATGGATGCATTTATTAACACATTTATAGTTATGTTGCATTATGTACCATACATTAAAGAATAAAAGGTAAACATCTAGTAGTTCCTAGAATGTCTTTCTCCTAGTTTTCAGGACAGGATTGAATTCGACATGCCTAAGACTTTGGATACCACGCTGCACAAAGCTAGGAACTGTTATGATCATGGACAGCTTAGGAAGGAGAAATTGAACCGATACCGATACAAGCCTCAGAACTTGTTTGATAACCGCAAACTTGGGTCCAACCCATAGCCATACAAAAAGAAAAATAACAACTTTCAAGTGAACAAGAACTTTAATAGATATGGTACAAAGATTTATGTACCAGATTCTAATGTTAACAAACCAGTAGAAAGTGGAGCCAATGCTACCCCCCTATAGATCAAGTGCTAGAAATATAGTGGGCCTCATTATGCCTGATATTGTAAGAACATGACCGGTGGGGTCTTGCATAAATTACAAGTAGAACCAACTATCAAGGACATAGCTAGAACACCTAGAATCTATTTAGCATTGGATGGCTGATAGGAAAATCATCAAGCTATAATGGTTGATATAGAAGGTAAGATCTTGAACACTTCTATTTCAATACTTATTGATCCCAGTTCTTCCTGGAGCTATGTTTTGCCTAAAATTGTTGATGCATGCAAACTAGGCAAAGTAAAACATGAAAAACCTTGGTTGGTTCAGTTAGCCACAGGTATGAAATGGAAGGTTTCGAAAATTGTTAAAGAATGTGAATTAAACCTCAGTGATTTTCTTACGAAAGTAAACTTGAACATGCTACCTTTAGGATCGTATGATGTACTTATCATCATGAACTGGTTTGAATAGCACCATATCATGCTTTATTGTTTGCACAAGTCTATCTTGTGTACTCATAGCCTAGGGAACCAAGTGAAGGTTTAGGGAATCCCAAAGAAATATTTTGTAAGACAAATATCTTCCTTGCAAGCAAAGAAATGCATTAGGAAAGGATACAAGTTGTTTGCAATAAAAATATGAGACATACAGTTTGGTAGGGAACAATGCATAGAAGAATTCCCTGTTCTTAAAGAATTGAATGATGTGTTTCCTGAGGAAATCGCGAGGATCGGTTCCAGCCTCCAAAGCCCCTTACTGCATGAGTGTGCCTGAGTTGGTAGAACTCAAACTACACTTGCACGAGTTGATAAAGAAAGGGTATATCCAACCCAGTGTGTCCCCTTGGGGAGCACTGATATTGTTCGTAAAGAATAAAGATGGTACGATGCATATGTGCATCGATTACCATCATTTCAACAAAATGTCTATCAAGAATTGTTACCCACTCCCTAGGATCGATGACTTGTTTGATCAGCTAGGAGGATCTAGAATATCCTATGATCTAGGTACCATCAGGTGCGGATTCACGAGGAGGATATTCACAAAAATTCCTTTCGTACAAGTTATGTGCACTATGATATTGTAATGATTCCATTCGGATTGACCAATCCACTCTTGAACTTTAAGTGTATGATGAACATCATATTCAGTAATTATCTAGATAAGTTTGTCTTAGCATTTATAGATAACACACTGATTTATTCAAAGAATAAAGAAGAACATGAAGAACACCTTTGCGTAGTACTACAAATGTTGAGAGAACACCAGCTTTACACTAAGTTTAGTAAATGTCATTTTGCAAACCGTAGATACAAGATCTAGGTCACATTATCTCGAAGGCAGGGATAGCTATGGACCTGGAAAATATTAAAGACATAAAAGACTAGCCTAGCCCTACTAGTGTCACTAACATTAGGTCATTTTTGGGATTATCCAAATATTATCGAAAGTTCATTGAGAACTTATTGAGAATCGCTTTCCCTATGACCGCTTTGTAGAAGAAAGTAGGTAAGTTCTTATGGAACACTAAGTGTGTAGAAATATTTCAAAATATTAAGCAGCTTTTGATGACCGCACCCGTGTTGCAAATTATGGATCCCAATGGGGATTTCATTGTTTACACAGATGCAAGCAAGAAAGGACTTGGAGGATTCCTCTTGCAAATGATCATGCGATCTGTTATGAGTCATGGAAGTTAAAAGAGCATGAGCAGAATTACCCTACACATGACCTTGATTTAGTTTCCATCATCCATGCTTTGAGGATGTGGAGGTACTACCTCATGGGAAGGAAATTCCTTCTAAACACTGATAATATGAGTTTGAAGTATTTATTTGATCAACTAGATTTGAATGTGAGGCAAGCAATATGGTTGTGTTTCCTCAACGAGTACCATTTCAAGCTTAATCACATTAAGGGCAAGGAAAATAAGGTTGTTGATTCTTTAAGCCAACAAAATCATATGATTTATGAGGTGACTTTGAGTCAAACCGATGCATATTTGCATCAGAGGATTAGAGAAGCCAATGAAGTTGAAACCTTCTATTGTAGATATCCTCAAGAAAGTCCAGGAGGACAAGTTGTTTCTAAAACAAAAAGAATACTAGGTAGATGAATCTAGACCGCTATGGTCCAAGGATCGCTTGTATGTCCAAGAAGGAGGGGACCTTCGGTCCAGAATACTTACAGAATTTCATCAGGCACCCTAATTAGGGCACCCAAGATATCAAAAGATGATATCCACTCTCAGGAGACACTTTTTTTGGCCTAAGTTAAAGGCCGACATTGCAATGTTTATTGTGAAATGTCAAGAATTCTATCTAGTGAAAGTTGAGCATCAACATCCTATGGGCTCACTGCACCCATTGCCCATCCTGGAATAGAAGTGGGAGTTCATTAGTATGAAATTCATCACTGGTTTACAAAAAGTAAGAAGCAAAATGATTCTATTTTTTTGGTCATTGACAAGTTGTCAAAAGAAGCACACTTCATTCCTATGAATTCAATCGACCAATCAATGAACATTGCTGATATCTTCTTGAAAGAGATATTTAGATTGCATGGGATACATTAGGAAATTATCTTAGATCAATATGTTAAGTTTACAGGAAAATTCTATAGATATTTACTCTCTGGATTGGAGATGCAGCTGAACTTTAGCCATACATATCACCCGCAAAAAGACAGGAAGAAAGAGAGAGTAAACCAAATTGTTCAGGACATGCTCAGAATGTATGTCATGAACAATCCCATGAAGTGGAAGGAATACCTGAACCTCATAGAGTTTGTGTCTAAGAATGGTTCTCAGACTTCCGCCAAGATGAATCCTTTTGAGGTACTCTATAGTCGAAAGTGTAGAACACCAGTTTCTTGGGATAGCTAGGTGGATCGGCTAATGTTGGGGCCTAATTTTTTGATGGACTTGGAACAGTTAGTTACCAAGTTCCAGGTGAATCTTAAAGAAGCACAAGAACACAAGAAACATTATGTGGATCGGAAAAGAAAATATAAGTATTTTCAAATAGGAAATTATGTTCACTTGAAAGTAAAAGCCACATGAATCTCATTCAGCTTGTGTAGGTGCAGTAAGTTAGCGCCTATAGTTTGCGAACCATTTGAAATACTGGCAAATAAAGATCTAGTGGCTTATGAACTAGCATTGCATGTGCATGTAAGAGTCCACAATGTTTTCCATGGATCTTTCTTTAAGAAATTTTTTTATGATACTAGACATGTTGTTTATTGGTCCCTATTATAGGTGGAACGTGAGGGGATTTTTCTCCCGAGCTTACTCATATACTACATAAGAGAGAAGTGAAGCTTTGAAATTGCACCATGGTCCAAGTGAAAGTATAGTGGAATGACTTTGAGGTTGATGAGGCTACTTGGGAGAATGAGGCCACCATGAGAATAGCTTACCCCGCCTTGTTTCATGATATCGTTCTGAGTCCCTAGAACACCAAGGGTAGTGTTGTTCTAAGTGGGGAGGGATGTAATATCCTACATTTTGAAAATAACACTTATAGAAATGTTCTTATTGATTATGATGATTTAGTTAATTTTTTATTTTTATATATTGGGTCGAAGACCCTACTGCATATGAACATGATGATTCATTTTATATATTGGGTGCAAGCCAATTATTGATGATATATGTAAATGTTTGTTTGTGTTGGGTGTGGACCCTGAAGCATAGGATTGATGAGATATTTTTTGCTGAGATAAAATCTCTAGAGCACTTGAGTGATTGATGATTTGTGTTGAGAGAGAAGATTTGGATCAAATGAGTACTTACCTTTATGTTGAGCAAGAATCTCTGGAACACATGAAAATATAATTTTGTGTGTTGGGAATAATCCGTAGAGCCTTCCAAGTTGATGTTGAGCATAAGATCTAGAACATTGGATACTGGGCCATTGTATCCCTAGGTTTATCATGAAAGTACATCCTAGCATTAGTGTTGAGCGAGGACCTATGGAATTGCACTGAATTGTAACTCCCTATAAAATTATTGAGTATGGGATTTGGTAAGTGCTAGGGTTTATTGAAAATAATTAAATAAATTTTTGAGTGAAAAAAACTCAAGAAAAATATTGATCATATCATACTTATTTATAAGTGATTAAATGAAATTTTTAATTTTTGTATTCTCATCAAAGTATTGAAGAGCTACCATGTTATATGAGGCAAATCCAACATGCAAGGATGTTTACAGTTTCCTAGCCTAGTAGACCTAAACCATATACCTACTTGAACTTAATGAAGAAGTGTCATTAAGTCTAGGGATCATGGTATATGATGCCCAAAGACAAATGTTAACAAAGTGTTATATTATTATGTACTTTATACATGGTATGTATAAAGAATTAAATACATTAATAATATAAATAAATGAAAGAAAGAAGAGAAGCTCCATCAATTATTACTTATTATTAAAGATTAATAAATAGTATAATGTCTATGAAAGTCCAACTAGGAACTAGTATAAAGTTCATAAGTTAAAATATTAATAATTACCCAAGGTAATTACCCAAGGTTTCTTGATTTAATTGTCCATTTCACTGAAAAGTCTGTCTATAAATACTGAAGCCAAGGAAAGGATTAGGGTTCTGATTTTTATCTCAGAGAGTTATTATTCTTCCTATTTTTTCTCTCAAGTGATTTCTTGGAGAAGTTTTTCCTACCAGGAAAAGGAAAATTGATTCAGAACTGTATATGAGTTAGGAAACCCAACCTTAGGAGCTCTAAGCTATTTGCATGTTGGAGTCCAGCTTAGGGGGATCCATATTTAAACCAAGAATGGTTTTGGGTCATGGTTGGGTGGAACATGGTAGTTCCCAACTGATATGGCCATCAACCAGAGGTTAGATATAAATTGAATTGCTAATGCTAGTTATTTGAGTGTGCAGGTTTAGCCATTGATAGAGCTTCAATTTCAGGTATGAAGCCCTAGAATGTCTATGTTATTTTCTAGATTAAATGAGGGTTATGATAGGCAAAGGATTTCAATACATTTCCTAACCCTATGTGATTGATTTTCTAATTATAATCTGCTAGGGTTTGCATTTCTCAAATATTAACCTTAGACTGCAAATGTTATCATATGTTGTATGTTACCAGGGTTTGTACCTTTAATTTTGTTTCTGTATTATTTCAGTACATGGATTATGCTTACTATAAACTAGGTTTTTATTTCCAGTTAATAATATATTTGTTCTTTAGGATTTATTACTCTGCTGACATATCTCATTTGTGAGCAGAGCCTTACCTTAGATTTCTTTAAAAGAAAACTAGTTCAGAAGTACAAGTTAACTATGTATATTATATATATATATATATATATATATATATATGCAGTCCTATAAATAGTGTTATAAGCTAATATACTAATTACATTTAAATCAACTAAAGAACATATTATAAATAAAACAAAGTTAGCAAATCGTCAAATACCTTTCAAGGTATGTCTCCATAATATAAACTAAATACTATAACATTCCATTTAAATTAAATATCATCATAAATATCCAGAGAGAGAGGATATCGTGACCATCCATTTGGTCCAATATCCTATAATTCTACTCCTATATAAAATCCACAGTTCAGATCGCTTAGTCAAGGATCGCATCCATTTACATAACTCATAGCTATAGAAGAAATCCACAGTGCTATTTCTTCTATCTTAATCACATATAATTAAACAACTAATAAATAAACCCTTTTATGCCAATTGAGGTCATGACATTGAATCCCATGGATGTTCAAACCCAAGGAAAAAGCAGTAATAACAACCAGAGTATAATATACTTAAATAGAAATCCAAATCGTATAACCATACCGATGGTTCTTAAAACAAATAAAAGGAATGCCATTAATTATGCGTAGGAATCAACCTTTTAATAATCCATCGTTTATATCTTTACATAGGACACACTATACATCTAATGTATGTGGGCTGCAATTTATAAATACATCAAATGCTACGTAATAAGAAATTCATACGCTAACAACAAGGTCATAAGACCCTTGATACAACACTTCCTTAGCCAATATTAGTTTAAATACACAGTCCATTAATTGTAAACCTTCAGTAATCGTTGGTCATCGTGGGTTTCAAACCAATGGCTTCCCATAGTCCAAGTCACATAAGAACCGGACCATAAACAAAATAATATACTAAGCTATCACAACACTACGGGAAATGATCATGCCATTTATAGCATGGAGTTTACCCACGCTGTCAAAGGATTTACATTATCAAGCTAATTAATAGCATTACACATAGAGCATTCGTTTAGGAAAATTCCTCCTACAAACCCCAACACCATTTAAATACGGAGCTTTAATCAAAATGCAGAAGAAAATCGTATGTACAGTATATCAATTTAACCATCACCATCTTATAGAAACAATACATATATCTATTTACACAGAGATCACCAATTCTAGTACACAGTCGCCATTAAATACCATGTTTGAATCTTACGCAAGCGTGCCAATGGGATATGGTATCATTGCAAGAAATAGTGCATCCCATGGCTAAAAGTACCAAACAAAAATAACAATTTACATAACCATAATTAATTACATAGAGATGAATGGATGAAGATGTGATTCATGTATGGATGCCTTAACATTTTAAAACCCAAGTCTATAATCTTAAGCCCCAAAGAGAAATAAAAAATGCTACAGCTTAACCCCCCCAACCGAACAACCAGTCGAAACTTAGCTCTTCCCATAGGGCCAAAAGGTGGAAAGCGTAAGCTTGAATAGAAGGCTTACCATGGCCACTTAGTATCAGTCTTAAGCTAGCAGCAAAAAATTGAGCTGGCCCCTCCTCACCTTCCTTGCCACCTAAAAACATAGAAACATGAAAAGGTTGAGAAGTATGCAACAAAGAAGCCACAAACCAAACATTTAAATACAGAGTCAAATCGAAAATGAAGCTTACCTTCATCATGTTGGTCATTTCCCCCTTTGGAGCAAAAATACGAGACCTTATCCCTCATCAAATCCAAATGAAATGCCAAATGCTTCAAGAGCCAAGCCCTATGCTTGGGATGGCCATGAAACCGAAGGAGCATTAAGGGCATGAGCTAGTGACTATTATCGAAATACAACACACCCTTCTCCATAGTTCAACTTTGTTGTAACTATCGTGATATAATTATCCATGCAAAAGCTTAAACTTTGTTATCATATAGTTCCACCATAGGTTATATTCGCCACCCCAAAAGCTTAAATGCAAACCTTTTATTATTATAAGGTTTCATGTAAATACATAAACCATATATAGTATGTGCTAACCCTAATTCATAGCATAAGACTTGTATCTCCTAGGTCTTAAGTTTAAACACATGGTTTGTTCCCTATGATTAAATGCTTAGAAACCATGGCATATGGTATATGCCATTGTAAGTATCTTGGTTTTAATAGACTCCAAAATTAAATCGTTTCCAACGTATAACCTGGAAACAAAATTAAGAGAAATGTTAATACTTATCATTAATTAAACTAGAGTATGATTACAGAATGGAATAAAAATACGACTTAGGAATTTCAACCATGTTAATAAAATAATGAGAGAAGTGATTTCACCTCATTAGTATGAGTGCGTAATGAAGTATAATGACAGACAATAGGTATGATATTAACTAATTTTTTTAAGCGCTCTTTAAAAACTCCATTGCTAGGTATAATCTGCGTATAGGGTAAAAAAGGTGCCTTAGTTCGATTGAACTAACTAAGCCTGCATATCAAGTAATACTTTACCTCTTAGACCATCATGGGAGAATGAGTCCCACCACTGTTCCCACTTTTTTAACATAAAAAAAGTTAAGTCATAACTTAATAAATAACAAAGTAAACATGCGCTGAAGTAAACGAGGTTCTATGCAAATAAATTATACACATCGACAATAATGTCTAAACAAGAGAATAGTTTAATAAATAGACCGATGACATCATAAGTAAAATGTAGTAATAATAAATGAATGGAAGTAAATGACAAAATGTAAGGACAGCTTATGTAGTGTACATATATTCAGTAATAGTAATAATGTTCCATTCAAGTAGTTTTTACTAGCATATAATTTTTCTTTTCAATTTTTGGGGACATTACAAGCCTGTTTATCAAATGGATTTTGAATATGCCTTTCCCAATGGTAGTATTGAAGAATAATTTTATGTATTCCACGCACCTGTATATACCATGAGAGGTCATGAGCACAAAGTGTTTAAGCTGAAAAAGTCCGTATATGGTCTGAAACAAGCTCCATAAGCTTCAGATAGAAGAATTAACTCATACCTAATCAACAATGGGTTTAGTAGAAGCACCTATATACCAACTATGTATGTAAAAATAGATTAGAAAGGTAAAATATTGATTGTATGTATTTATGTTGATTACATTATTTCACTCTCAATTCGATGCTTTAAGAATTCAAAACAGTTATAAAAAAGGGAATTTGAAATGACTCCTATAAGAGAGATGAAGTACTTCCTTGGTCTGGAAGTTACTCAAATTGATCAAGGTATTTTCATTTTTTAGCTCAAGATTTCTATTGATATTTTGTAGAGATTCGAAATTGATAAATGTAAACAAACAAAAACCCCCATTTCTCTAGGAACAAAGTTAACAAAAACTGATGGCGGCATAGCCATAAACAATACACTATATAAACTAATTGTAGGAAGATTAATGTGTTTAAGTGCAACTAGACCTGATTTGATGTATGTTGTGTGTAAGCAGGAATATTTCACCTTCTGCAGATAGCAAGGTGTACCTCTGGCCTGAATGGGTCACATCCAGAACAAATGAGTGAATGAAAAAGGGTGTAGACCCTCCCTGGATATCGTAGATACCTGGAATGTTGCTTCAATAGTGCACCTGTGTACCTGCAATCACATCAAACATGCAAACACATCAAAGCGACCAAAACATAATCTACTGATCCATGTGAGTGACTAAAGAATCTAACAACATGTACATGTGAAATCAACAACAACAGTAATGTGGGACATAAATCATCTTTGCATTAAGATGAATGGAGAACTTTACAACCAATTAAGCCTTAGTGTCGACATGCATATCCATGAAATGAACACTTTATCCCCATAAGCTCCAAATTTTCTCTCTATGCTCTCAAATGGCTTGGGCCAAGTGGTCAATCCAAGGGCATAACAATACCTCAGTGGTTCTCCCCCTCAACCATGGACATGAGCTTGTATTTATAAGTCTCAATGGACAAGAATGGTTGAGAGATTTGTGGATGAGGTGGCCTCTAAGATCATAACATGAGGGATATCGAGCTCAACTGATGCACAATGATAGGGATAAGGGAGGACATGAGGCTCATGATCTAGAAGCCTCGAGAAACTTCTCTTTTTCCCATTTTACCTAGGGTACTGTGTTTCACCTCTTATGACAGAGTGGTTCAGGTAAGAACCGCTTATAGACCAAGGGAAATAGATGGTGGCACTGCTTATGCAAACAACAGAAGGGCAGTGTGAGTAAGGAATAGCTCATGACTAACAGGGAAAGCACGGTTCCACAAATTTTCATGAAAGATTGAGAAACAACATGGGTTTCCACTCCAAGTGCTGGGATTAAGGGAAAGTAGTTATGTCAAAGGCCTTATCACATGATGATGACAAGATTTTGGTATAACAAGATGCCCCCGAAAGCATGACTCTTAGAGGGATACGATAAAATAGAGGTTTGAGAGAACAAGTTGTTGCTACAAGGTGAAAATGTCAACTTGATCAGAACATGTCATCAAGTAGGCATTTGTAGTACATCAACAGTTTGACTCATAGACGCAAGTATCAAACTCATGGCTATAGACCAATACAAGGCAAATCCATGGGAGGAATAAACAAGCATGGCTACTAGAATATAGTGTAGATCCATGTGATAGAGGACTCAAACTTGGACATAGCTACCAGACATATAATGTAGATCTATGTCATACAGATGCAAATTTGAGCATAGCCATGACCATAGAAATGTGGATCCATGGTAGGTATACAAAACTCCATCGCAACCTGGGGAAAAGCAATGAGTGCTTTAAACAAATACCCAGGGTATTCATCTCGTCTTCCACAAAGTACAATTCTATCCATGTGATTACAATGATTTGAAGTCAAATATGGTAGAAACCACTTGATTACTAGCCAATGACATGATCAATTAACAAGTGCGAGGGAGATCACCATTAATGTCAGTGATTCCCAAGGTAACCTAGTACAATCTACTGAGTGTGAATAGATGTCTTGATGTTGAACACCTAGTCGATTCTATTGATCAAAGGTCAATGATGTGAACCTATGTCGAGAGTGAGAGAATCTGTCATTAAGGCATACCAATCTCAAGGTACTAAATATTGTTTCTAAGACTATTTCCGAGATAATGAGCTGATGTCGATAGGAAAAGTCTCGTCGAAGGAGGGCCATGATGAGTCCCACATTGACAACACAAAACTCAGAACATGGTTCTAGAATGATGTGAATGTAGTAACCATTTGATTGACTCAAAAATATTGACACAAAGACTGTGCGGATTGCATAGGTAAAACTTCTTCAAATCCCCTTTGAACATCGGGGGGCACGACAAAAAGACTTGGCAGCATGACTAAATGGGACAAACACACAATGCGACAGTGGAGAATTCATTATTTTGAAAGAATCAAAAGAGTGGCATGAATCATGAAAATGAATCGTCACAAAGATCAGCTAAATACCCAATTCACTGACATGATGTGCAGACAAGTGCCATGTTCAAAGGTAATGACAAAGTATTGCAATTTATTTTCAAAATGATTCCCTTCCCATTTCCCCCATCATGATCGATGAGCGCTTCCTTCAAGTTTTACGAGTTCAAAGAGGGTAACAAACACTCGATATAGCTTGTCAAAATACAAGTCCAGACTCATATGTTTTACGAACCTAAGAGAGGAGGGGTTCGTTCCCAAAACGGGTCTCTCAATGTTTAATTTAACGAGTCCAATGAAAGAAAACTTGGTATTGTTCATGTTTAGAGATTCTGAATGGATATGGAAGAAGACTCCAAAGGGGTCCTTTTTCATATGATTTAGTCCCTAAGTCCTGAAAAAGTATAAAATCATACTTTAGGGAACTCTTCCAATCATGATTGTCTGGAGTGTTTCTTTTTCGTAAATAGTCCTATCCGAACCAAAAAAGAGATAACCTATTGTCAGAAGGATGACTCTTCAAATACTTTAATGAGCGTGAAGAAGACAAGATCGCTTGACAATATGTTCATATTTAGGGAGCCTAAAAGGAGTTTAAAGAGGACTCCATGAGGTTTCTTCACACAATGTCACATTTTACGAGCCTAGAAAGAATCGGAAATGGACTCGACCATATTTTTGAGTTTAAGGATCCTAAAAAGGAGGTGAAAAGAAGACTCCATGACTTTTCTTTATACAATATCGATTTTTTACGATACTGGAAAGAATCTCAAACAGACTCGGAGCTTTGATACTGGGTTTAAAGAGCATGATCAAAGAGTCGTAATGAATGCTCATCAACCTTTTCCATTTTATGAAAGTGCGAAAAATTCATAAACAAACTTCCAAATCTCTTTGCTATGGTTCTCCTATCCTGCAATCGACTCAGAAACAAGTATTAAATGTGTTCATAACTAGCATTAAGGGATTACGATAGATAAATTTTGACTAACATATGATTTTACATCAAAAATATACCATATTACACCCAAACATGCCTATATAAGTCATGTAAATAGTAAAAAAATCAAATCATTTTACTATTTACCCACAATGGAGAGCATTTGGATCACTTTCTTAGCCAAATATTCATCAACTGATACCGGGAGTTCCCACAATTCTATTTGAGCACCGTCAGTTGCAGGTAATAGCTAAAACCCTACTCTTTCATTTCTTAGCATTTATTTTGAGTTTTGATGGCGTTTTGGGCTCATATTTCAATCCCTAGAACCTTAAAATAGGGAACCACACATAGCCCTTGCGAGATACACGGTACCTCCCAAGAACCACTCCTAAAACATAGTTGATAGGAAGTGCCACTGCCTATCTCCAATGGCGCACAAGCAGTGCTGGCCGTAGAGATTTCAAACTAATAGCACAAGCATTATAATTAATTATTTTGATTTTAAATGATTAGAGATGATTCTAATGCATGCTATGATTGTTTTTGGCAGGGTTTTGTTGCTCAAAACATGGTGATATAGAACGAAATACAACATGACAATGATGATGCTTTCGCTGAGAGAAATGTGGGTTATATAGCTGCATTACGGGACTGTGGGATCTTGAAGTTCTTTTGAACCCCAAACATGATGTCACACAAGTGGTTAGTAGAGAACATAATGCGGATGTGGAATCCAGAGTAGCAGTACTTTAAGGTGTGGGATATATCCTGATAGTGGAAGTAGAAGATATCTACTTCTTGAATGGTCTCTTGAGAAAAGGTGCCGCCATCTCACTGACAGGTTCCCGTCGAGGGGATATTACCACTTGAGAGCTCATAGATTGTCACTGTTCTCTAGGGACAAAGACATCGAGGAAGAAAATCCCCATTAGACCAGTTACATATGGGCCTCTACGGACCATCCTATTTACTATGCAGAGGGTGGATGGGAGTCAGGGTGTGCACCAGGATTCTAGGGAACACATTTTTATATGCCATAGAGGCCATGGCACCCATGGTATTCAACTAGGTGGAAACCATGCTTCCAATATTCAAAGATTAGTTGACTAAGTGTCGGCAGGGAGAGCTAAATAAGTTTGGCTTTGGTTCCATTTTAGCCTACTTCTTCTTTGAGTGGGTATCACAGATGAGACCTCAGAAGGTCTTCAGGAGTCTGAGAGCATGGGACCCCTATATGCTAAGGTGCGTCCAGTTCATGGCTCGTACAGGTACAGGTAGGGGAAAGGTGAAGTTTGGAGACCCATTCTTCAGATGGCTCTGAGATCAGATCCTCATGGTTGAGGATTATGCTTACGCAGGTACAGACTTCACCAGAGATCCTGACCTACCACTCTGACCTATCAAATAGTGGGGATACATCAGTAAGAAGCAAGAAACCCTAAAATGGATAGAATTTTTTTATGTTTTTTAATGTTTTATATTTTTATGTTTAAGTGACGAGACCTATATGTTCTCATGCAGATGTTGTAGCAGCACGACCTGGAGGAGCTTCTCCATTGTATAGGTGAGTTGGGGCCTGCTTTGTGCCATAGGGTGATGATATTACCAGGGAGTTAGAGGAAAACCTGGAGAGGTTGACCTTGGATATCCCATATGCTTCCATAGATGACCTCCAGATGAGATATCATAGATCCATAGTGGGATTACCTAGTCAATTTAGTAGGCTGCTGCGTAGAGTAGCTCAGGCAGTGATGTGCTACCACGAGCATCACTAGTGCATGGGATATGTACTGAAAGATGACAGCTTCAGGATTTTGTAGGAGAATTTTTTCCTGAAATCCTATGTGCTTCAGATGAGGTCTTGGGACCTATTTTTTGTAAACTTTTTTGTATATATATATACAGACTTTTACCTGGTGTTTATACGTATCAAATGGTAAATGCATTTTATATGATTTTTATGTGTCTTTGAATGTTTATTTACAACGAACCATGTTTGATTTCAATGTCATGAATGGGAAATATGCCAATCTAGGATGTAATTAGATAATGAGTCAACAACTACATTATGCTCTCTAGGGATATGCCTATAAGTGATGGTTTCAAATGATCTTTCCAGCAAACATAATTTCCAAAAGAGGTGAAGAATCAAAGGGTTTCTAATGGTGCAAACATGGTTTAAATGGAAAACCACAAGTTGTGATTCCATTAACACTACTAGATTTCAAACATCTTGGGAGGTAGCTTCAGTCAGGAGACCGATGAATACTTCATACTCGACGATGTTATTAGTAGTGGGACCTATACAAACTGCTCTTGAACTAACCAAATATTCAGCTGGGGAATAGAGGACCCAAGAAGCCGAGGTGAGATTCAATATGTGGCAGCAAGAGCCATCAGCGAAGCCATAGAAAGTCATCTGCATGACCAAAACATGATATAAACAGATGCAGACACTAAAATCAAAATCATCTTGAAAATACTAAAAGCACACCGAAAGCCAATCAATATACATATATACAACATACTATCCAAGAAAGACCTAGGCATAGTACCTTTTCAAGTACAACCCATTGTGAGATTTCCCCAAAGGGATTCCATCATAATCAACAAGCTCGTAGGATCCTTTCTCTAAAACCTTAGAAATGATGAAAGGTCTGTACCACATGGACTCAAAATTACCCTTCCGTAGTTTGTCATATCTCTGATCATAAGTCAAAACTAGGTAACCCTCATTAAAGACATGAGGTTGGACAGATTTATCATACTGTGCCTTGACGCATTTCTTATGTGCCTCATTAGCTAAGGAAGCATCTCTCCAAGTCTCGTCAAGATTATTCAAGTACAAAAATATTTTATCCTCTGCGGAACTGTCTGGGAAAAGTTTGACGACAAGTTGTAAGGATGGAATTTGACATTGAATTGGTAACACAAATTCGAGTCCATAGACAAGCTGGAATGGCATGAAACTAGTGGTTGTTTTCACCGATGTCTGATTAGCCCAAAGAGTGAAGAAAAGAAATTTGTACCAGTTAGATTTATGATCTCCAACCATCTAATGAAGCATAGTTTTTAAAACTTTGTTAATGGCCTCTATCTAACCATTAGCTTGTGGATAATACGGCGTAGAGTTTTCATGGAGAAAACTAGCTTGGCACTCAGTTGCTCCATCATCTGATTGCGGAAATGGGATCTGTGATCAGTAACGATGGAGTACGAGACCACAAATCTAGCTATGATATGATTGAATGGGAAGAGAGCGATTGTCTTACCATCTTTAGCATATCTAGGCATGGCCTCATCCCATTTTGTGAAATAATCAATGGCTACGATGACGTAACCATGCCCCTCGGCTGAGGTAAGCTTACAATGCATGAAGTCAATCCCCCATTTGGTGAATAGGCCAACAACAATGACGGGGTGCAGCGGAGTAGGATGGGCGTGCTTTTTAGGATAAAAGTGCTAACAAGGTGGGCATTTATTAACAGCCTCATGACATTATTTGAAGGAAAAAGGCCAGAAATAGCCAGTGTGAATGATTTTCTGGGTTGTAGCCATCCCAGATAAATGACCGCCACATGATCCAGAGTGGAAATCATTCAACACATGTTCAGCCTCCTCATGGGTGAGGCATCGCCAGAGAATAGAGTCAATCCCACGTTTATACAAAGTATCATTCAGGTTGAGGTAGTATTTCACATGGTGATAGATACGTCGGTGATCGTCATGGGATAAATGTGGCTGAAATCCTTGTGTTTGGAGATAAAAAAGAAAATATCCATACCAAGGGTCGGTAGTGCTAATCAGGAACATGAATTCATCTAGAAATGAATCACTGGGCTCAGATTCCATCAGAGCATACGGAAGATCATGCATAAGTTCAGCAAAGACCAAGTATTTCTTTGATGTGGCTTTGGCAAGTTCCAGATCAAATTCTTGTAGTATGATTATTCATTAGGATTACTTTCCCCCAAGCACCTGGCGAGTCAGGATGTAATACAAAGGGTTCTGGTCTACCAATACAGTGGTAGTGTGGAGCAGAATGTAGTGATGAAACTTTTGTACAGCAATGACCATGGCCAATGCTAACTTTTCCAAACATGAATAGCGAGCTTTATAATCTATGAGATTCTTACTGGTATAATAAATCACGTGGTCCTGACCGTGGATATTTTCATACACTAAAACCATAGCGATGGTATAAGCGGAGAAAATAATATACAAGAGAAAGTCCTTTAAATAATTTGGGGGGTGTATCATTGGTGAATGAGTCAGAGCATGCTTAAAATTATCAAAGGCGCATTGGGCCTTGTCATCCCAAAAGAATGGGGTGTTCTTCTTGAGGAGACGCATATAGCCATGCATTTTCTCTACGAAATTGCACACAAAATGGTGGGGAAAGGTTTCCTTCCCTTTCAAACTTTTGAGTTCAAGGAGATTAGTTGGGGCTTTTAAGATAAAATGGGGGCAATTTTTAAAGGATCGATCTGGATGCCATCTTTGGATACCACAAAACCTAGTAGACATCCCATCTCAACGGAAAAAACACATTTATACGGATTGAGCCGTATATTATAATGACGGCATCTCAGGAATATCTCTCTAAGATGACCAGGGTGGTCCTCTCGTCGCTATGAATGAGCAGGGAGGTCATCAAGGTAAGGCTCAACAATATGTTTAATATCATGAAACTCATAGGACATCATGCACTAAAACATGGCTCCAACATTTTTCAAGACAAAAGGTAACTTCTTATATGCGAAGGGTCCCCATGGGAAAATGAATGTCATTTTATGTTGATCGGAGGGTAATATCTCAATCTGATTGTAGCCAAAGAAGCCATCCATAAATGAAAATATGACACTTCCAACAAAGTTGTTGATAATCTGATCGATGTGTGGAGTAGGAAAGTTGTCCTTAGGAAAAGCTTTATTAAAATCCCTAAAGTTGATACAGACCCTAATGCTGCCCTTATTTTTATTGACAGAGACAACGTTCGATACCCATTTTGTCAGGGGTACATGATAAATAAACCTAGCTTTGAGAAGTTTCTCAATTTCATCTTTAATAGCTGCAGCCTTCCGATGATGGACTTTCCTTAGTTTTCTATTGATAGGTTTAGCCGTGGGATAGGTTTTAATCTCATGGACCATAATGGATGGGTCAATCCCCATCATCTCTTCATAGAACCAGGAAAAAAGTCATGGAATTCTTTGAAAAGTGCCTTATAGGCTTCAGATTCATCTACTGAGTGGTTCTTCCCAACATGAACATGCTCGATAGTATCAGGATTGGCTGATATGTCAATCGGATTCATCTGAGTAATGTTGCAAAGATTTCCTTTAGAATCTATATCTTGCAACAATATGGGACTCTGGGGTACATTGACAATATCAGTAGGAAACAAGGATGCATAATCATGGCTGACCGAACTTGTGTTAGGGAGGAACATGGATCTATGATGGTGATCCTCCCAAATGGACTCATCCATATTCATGACCTCCATAATGGACTCATCAGAAGGAAATGGCTAATACATATAGTCTAGAGTAGGAAGAGAAGGCTCTATCCAATACGGTAAATGGTAGGGATCCGAAGCCACTAGACGAAGGTCATCAGTGTGATCATCGAAAAAGGTTTGAATGGTGTCATACATTACTTCCTTTGAACTCAACGAGATGGACTCAACAACTTGTTTACCCTTAGGCTCACAATCAAATGAGGCAATCATATGGACTGTCATGGTATCCATTCTAGGAGGAGTGGATGGAAAAATCCCCATAAGGGATGAATCCTTCAACATGCATACCCCAATCGAGTTGTAAGGAGGATGGGACTGGCCTAACATGGGGATGTTATTAGTCATGGAGGTAGTAACATCCGACGTACAGAAATCAAGCTGGTCAATAGTAACAATTCTCCCTAGATGCAGAAATTGGACTATTCGGAATGTTATTCAAGAAACAACAGTCATGGCATAGAACCAATTTCTTCCTAGAAGGAGGTTGTAATCTAAGGGGGCATCTACCACTTCTAATTGAATGGAAACGGTTTTTCCCCCTAGCTCAACTGCTAGGGATAATATGAGACCATGGGGTTGGAAACCCCATCTGTTAAAGGCCTTGAGGGTCATAGGCGATGTTACAAGCTCAGGAGAGCCAACAACCATCCAACAAGAGAAAGACACAAATGAAGTTGAAGCTCCTTCATCTAGTACCATTCGAAAAAAATTCTTTCCAACTACTTTTGTAATGATCTAAAAAGCAAGTTTATGAGGTAACCTAGACTTATAGTTCTCAACATTGAAATGAATCAAGTTAGTATTATCCAGGTCTAGAGCTCCTAATGTTGTCAACAAGTCTTTGCACTGTGTATGGCAACTTTGGAGTACTTCTAAGTTAGACATTGCACATGGTGCCTGAGCAAGATCTTCAACTACATTATAAAATTAAGCATCCTAGGCATTAGGGTTAAATACAACCTTCCAAAGAGTACTCTTAGGTGGATGCCAAATCATGTCGAGAGTAGGCTTCTTGATAGATAGGGGGACAATATATGAGGATTCAAGAGAACTAGTAGAGGGAGCTTTCCCTGAATAAGAATGATCTTCTTTCTTATATGCAGGTTTTTCATAATTCTAACTTCGAGTTTGCATATTAATGGTATCTGAGTACATCATATAAATTTCCTCTGACAAACTGGAGTTACCCTGATTAGACATGCGATCTATCAGTTGTTGCTAAGAGGGAAAAGGATCCATGAGTACTGCGGGTGCAGGATTTGATTTCAAAAATTGGGATATTTTGTCCTGATGAGGACACTCCTTTGAGAAATGATCACCTCCGCATAGCAGACAGGGATAGTTTGCCTTTCTTTTCCCTTTATTATTATCACTATTGATTCGTCTTGGAGTCTCCTGTTGGTTTCTAGGTTTCTTATTCCTATTTTTACCCTTCTTTTTATTAACTGAGGTTTGAGTATTTTGAATAGAATTAAACTCGACAAAAACCTTAGGAGTTGAAGGAGTAGGGGTGGCAGTTTGGGGTTGCTTCGAGGGTTTCACTGGAGACGGGGGCTGGATTGAACCGACAATCCCATCAGCAGGTACTTCTGCTGGTGGATTGATGAGATCGATGCTTGGGCGAGGAGCTTGAGGAATCAAGTCATAAAGGGTTCCAGACTAGGAATATACCAATTCTAGATACTGGAATCAACTAATGGCCTACTCTTCAGTAACAGTTCCACCCGTAACCACATCTCAGGAAATTAGAGGAAGCAAAGATTAGGTAAACCAATCAGCTAATAACAGATCCAGAATATGGGCTTTAATAAGCCTTTTCCGCCTTCTCGACTCATGTATATGATCGGATATGTGGGTGGAGGTGTTCTGTAGCAGATAATTTAAGAGATCGGTACCTGTTTCATAACGAATAGGGAGCTGAAAGTGTGTAAGAAACACGGTTGCCAACGACCCAAAATCCACAAATGAATGTTGTGGGAGTTCAATGTACCACTCCATGGCTGTACCGGTCAAAGTTCATTGGAAAAGTTGTAACTGAACTGAATCATCCATGAGGGAGTTTGAAGAACACCACAAATGGAATGTCATAACATGGTTTTCTGGATCCTCTCCCTGCTTTCCATCGAACTTCAGGATGTTCGATGGTAACTTTAATGGAATAGGAGGCCATGAGGGATTGTGTCATATGGGGTCATTAATCAACTGGGACAAGTTAGGTAAGTCCAAATTTTCTAGGAAAGGTAACTGACGGTTGGGTTGCACATACTAGTAATATTGATATGGCATGTAATTACCAGTAGGACCATAAGTGGACTAAAAGACAGGTTGTTGTGACAAAGAAATGATGGAAAATCCGCTCGCAGGGGGTTGATTTCTAGGATTAGGACCACTAGGATCACTAGGGCCTCCAGGTCCACTAGGACCAGCAGGACCACCAGGAGGTAAACCTAGAGATCCTCCAGAACTACTAGCCGGAGGGCAACCAGACCCTCCAGGGCCATAAGGAGGAAAACCACGAGGTCCCCTAGGACCAATAGGACCATTGGGACCATAAGGAGGGAAGTTACCAGATCCTCTGGGACCATTAGGCCCCCTAGGGGGAGGACCTCCATGAGGTGGTCCTCTTGCACCTCTCGTAGTATGTATAGGTATCCCCCCATAGATGGCATGTAAGACCAATTGTGTTGTCCCCATGGCATAAAAGTATTACTATGGTATGTAATTCTCGCATAAGGCATTCCTATAGGATTGGGTGGATAATTAGTGTTACCTATAGGTATTTGATAACCATAACCTCCAGAATATTGAATGGTTATAGGTTGTACCCCCGAGGGGTGGCCTAAATTGGATTGGAGATTAACCACATTAGCAAGGGTGGGAGAGACACAAACTATAGATTATTCTATGTTAGAGGTCTATCCTTGACTAGGTACAATTCTGATGTCAAATAACATAGGTCGTGCTAGGGGTTTCCCCCTGACACTAGAAGGTAAAGATGAAATAGAAATTGAAAGTTGAGCCACAGGTCCAGAAGACCTTGGAATATTAGGAATAGACATAACATGGGAGGTGGTGGGGGTGGTATTTTGACCTGGGTTGTGGGGTGTTATTGGATGATCTATAATCGGTTCAATGGGTCTCATAGAATCGGCAAGTGAATGATATCCCACAGGAACAAATGTGGAACGTGATGGTGTCGGGCCTAATAGGTCATCTATTTGCTTGTCAATATCATGTGCATGGAGAATGGTAGCATGGTATTGCGTACATTCTTCTTCATATTTAGAAGATCTTAAATGGGTGCCAAATGAGGCAATGGCCTGTCCTACAGGGGTGTCCCAAAATAGAGCATTGGGACCAAAATCCAGATGGGCAGTATCGTCAACATGACCTTCCATGGGAGAATGGAATGAGGTATTTCCCCAAGAAGACTATTGGACCAAGGGAGGTGAGTGTGAAGAATATGGTCCTCCACTTTCTGAAACCACACTATCTCCCACTTGGGTGGTGGTAGCAGCTCCTTGGTCGATAGCTTCCATTGGATTTTTTCCTGAACCAGGAATAAAATCAAGTGGCAAGCCCCGTACTCTTCTGGACTATCTTAACTCAGGAAGTTTGTACAATTTCTATCTAACCTAGGGTCTAAAAATATAGAAAACACACCAAAAAAATTCCCTACACAAGTTATAGGTCAAAACAAGCAAACTTAAAATGATAGGAGGAGTTCAAATAGTCAGGTTTCTCGCCAGGATTGTTAAGAAGGTGCCACTCGCAATATAACTCAAGGGTATGTGCGTAGTAATCTCCCTGAATGCTATTTTCAGTGTATGGCTCCAAGCAAGACAACCAAAGGGATTTTCTCAGATGGATAACGTATCCTAGTGGGGTCTCCTGATATACTCAAGGTACATGGGAGCTCAAATTGGTAGTAGTGTTGTCTAATGAAAAACCATACACAAGGGGGCTTTCGATATAAAATCGAGTATGTGAAGTAACTTTCTATATAACTCAAGGGTACGTGAAAGGCTGCTCGATATACCGATGGTACGTGGAAGAACCGTGCGAGTCCTGGGATTTAATGCAGACAAATAACAACAGCTCCTATGCTTAACGATGCCCGAACATGTCTCTAACCTATCACTTCAATTGCTACGTAAATTTTAACCTATAACTACTATTAATTTTAAAGTGGACAGTTAGGTGAATGCATGGTGTTTTGACAAAAAAGTAAAACCATGCCGTATGCGTATGCAAATATTTCACTTTACCGTTCAATATGCCTACTTACGGGAGGGAAAGAGAGTGTTTTCTTTTTTTTCAAAACCAAAATTACTTCCAAACGACAGCCTTGAACACAAAATCAAAGACAAGAAACACCTTCCAAACTGATTTCTCTTTTATGAAAGCAATAAGAAGGGGGAGAATCTCTTTTCCTAAAAGAAAAACAGGAAGCATACTACATGCAAATGCACTCTATTTTTCAATTTTCTTAACACATAGGAAAATCTAACTTAAAACTACCATATTTTTTTATTTTGATGAGATAGTTCTAAATGCATAAGAGACAAAAGAACATCAAGAGTCTGAAATCCTGTAAATCCAATACGGAATCCGATGTCTAATTCTCAATGATGGTATCCTAATCTTAGTCAAAAAATTTCTTTTTTAAAGGAAGGAAAAAGAATTTCTCTATGCAAACAAGATATGAAACTAAGATGCTAATCAAACGTTATTCTTTTAGTTGATATGTCACAAATAAAAAGAGATGTTACTAATACCGTAAGCTTTTCAAAAACAAGAAATCCTTTTCCAATCACAACCAACAAGCACAAAAGTGAATGAACAATCAAAAAGTCTCATCTAACTTTTGAATTTCCCAATCAAACCAATCTTAAACCATAAAATTCCAAACCACAAGCATCAGATTCTATCACACAAGGCCGACAGTGCAGGGATGAATGAAAATAAACTCAAATTTTTACAAAAATGAGAAAAATGAGGTCTTGGAATGATGCCTACATGGAACCGTGCTTCTCGGGTATTGACATAGTGTTTCTATCCCAGCACCGCTTCTCGCCAACAGGATAGATGCAGTGGCACTGCGTGCTGGTAACTCTGTTCAGGTGGTGGCACCGCTTCTCATCCACTGCATAGGTGCAACTCCCTATAAAAATACAAAACATAAAGAGAACGATATATCAAGTCAGAAAGAGACCAGATTAGGGTAAGAGCTGATAGGTGGAGCATAAAAACAGAGCATAAAAGGTGGAACTGATTCAGATCTGGATAGATCTGGAAGTTTCAAACCTAAATTCACTCAGTTAGATAATAGATCTGACTAAAGAGATTTGGAGAAAGAGCCTGGATTTGGACAAGAGTTGAAGAACTAAGGAATATTAGATCAACTGATACGTATATCTATTCCCCAACAGAGTCGCCATATTTGTAAGAAGGAATATTTCACCTTCTCCAAATAGTAAGGTGTTCCTCTGGTCTGAATGGTTCAAATCTAGAACAAATCAGTGAATGACAAAGGCTAAAGACTCTCCCTAGATATCATAGATACGTGGAATGTTGCTTCAATAGTGCACCTGTGTAGCTGCAATCAGATCAAACACGCAAACACATCAAAGCTACTATAACATAATCTATTGATCCATGTTAGTGACTAAGGAATCGAACAACATGTACATGTGAAATCAACAACAACAGTAATGTGGAACAAAAATCAGCTTTGCATTAAGATGAATGGAGAACTTTACAACCAATTAAGCCTTAGTGTCAACATGCATCTCCATGAAACCAACACTTCATCCCCATAAGCTCCAACTTTCCTCTAGATGATCTCAAATGTCTTGGGCCAAGTGGCCAATCCAATAGCATAACAATACCTCAGTGGTTCACCCCCTCAACCATGGACATGAGCTTGTATTTATATGGCTTAATAGATAGGAATGGTTGAGAGAAATGTGGATGAGGTGGCCTCTAAGATCCAAGGATGAGGGATATCGAGCTCAATTTACCCACAATGATAGGGATAAGGGAGGCCACGAAGCTCATGATCTAGAAGCCCCGAGAAATTTCTCTTTTTCCCATTTTACCTAGGGTACCATGTTTGTCCTCTTATGATAGGGAAGTTCAGGTAAGAACCACTTATGGACCAAGGGTAATAGGCGGTGGCACTGCTTATGGAAAATAGCAAAAGTGTGGTGTGAGAAAGGAACCGCTCATGGCTAACAAGGAAAGCGCGGTGATAGGAATTTTCATGAAACATTGACAAACAACATTGGTTTCCACTCCATGTGTTGGAATTAAGGGCAAGTAGGTATGCCAAAGGTCTTATCACATGATGATGATAGGATTTTGGTATAACATTATGAGTATTATTTCCATTTTTATGGATTCTCCCAAAGAATCTCACTCAAAAGTTGCAAAATGGATTTTGAGATATGTTGCAGGCATACTTGGATATTTCCTCTCGTACACTCATACACTAGACAATACTCTCACAGGGTACCGTGACAATCATTTTGCAAAAAGTATTGATGATATAAAAATAATATCTAGTTATGCTTTTCATTTGGGTACAAATCTAATCTCTTGGGCATATCAGAAACAACCCATTATAAGCATGTCTTATGCAAAACAAGAATATGTAGCAACCACCACAACATCTTTCCATGTAGTCTGGATAAGAATACTTTTAAAGGATACGAGACATGTTTCTTCCTAATTCTCACCTTGGGTCACGTGGAAGAAATCTTCAAACCATTCGGTGTGACCTTGGGGGAAAGCAAGAGTCAAGTCTTGTCACTTGATCTCAAATCCTCTATATAGGATCTCTCCTAACGAAGCTAAGGGGGGTGCTTCTTAGTACAATAATCTAAGTATATTTTAATCTATGAAATATTATAACAACTAGCATAAAAACATAACATTCCATACAACACATTGATTAACTTAAATATCAACAATAAATAACAATGTTAGATAGACCAGTGCTAATGGAGTGCTTTTGTAAGGGGGTTTCTACTGAACTCTCGAGAAGTATTGTAGTTGTCTCGGTTCGTCAATGTTATAATTATTCAATTAGTAATTAGGGATTGAGTAGATTGTTTATGAATTTTACTCAAATTGTTGTAATGACAAAATTATGAAAGGGAAGAAAGGTATTCCAAATATACCCAAGGGGTACGAGGAATATGTTAATATTTACTCATAAATGTTTCTCATAGTGATGGGTGGGATATAGGAGCTGTTGGTTTTTGTTCAACACTACACCAACAAGGGTGTATAATAAAATTCCCCATGATCATTTTTCTTATGGTTCCTGCTTCACTTGCAGACGTTCCCCACTAACGAGTAATTTCAAGTAGTGCCATATTTTTACTTTAGTAAATTTAATTGGATTGTAAAAATAATTACTATCCACTTCAATTCATTTCATATTGTCACACTGATCCAACCAATGCCTTGCATTGGTCACAAGAAGATACCGGAATTGAAACCTTGTTTATTTTAAGAAGTTTAAACCTAAGTATGAGATATTTAAATCATTGTGCCGATACTCTCATCTTCAAAAACACAAGTATATTCGTTAATTTTAACTTAAAAGAATAAAAATAACTTAAAAAAAGAGAAAAAGGAAAAAAATGAAAAAAATATGTGAATCCTCTCTCAGGGATGGGGTGTGGGCACTTAGATTCTAAGTTTATTCTCTTTTTCTATAGTGATTACAAAAAATAAATACTTGTGATTCTTTTTAGAGTAGGGAACACAATTTTACAAGTTCAATTCCTCGGAAAAATGACCACATAAGAAGCTGTAAGAAAAGGGATCTCTAGATGGCTTAGATGTTCAAAATTTGGCCAGAGTGCCTCGCTACTCAATCAACAATTGTAGAATATCGAAAATAGAGTTATTCACAGTGGAAAAAATAGGGAATATGTCTTTCTTCATTTGTTTGAAAGAAGATAGATGCAAATAAACTCTTATTCAAGCTAAGTAACCTGCAACTAATACAAAGACCTGCACATCAAATGGTTAATAAAACACGGTGCTATCTGCTACAGAAGCACATGACATAAGTTTATTAAACAAAATAAAATAAAAAATCCAAAATATTTGAAACAAATACATAGTAAGATCTCCAAGAAAACAATATTTTAAACCTTATCCTACGGGAAATAATTTTCCTTCAAAGGCCCAACTCAACCAAAGAGATGCAAAAAAAATGAACAACATCGATTATTTCAAAAGATAAAGAAAATACCCATCCACACATAAATTTTCTACACATTTCTTGACCTCCAAGTTCTTTTATTCAAAACAAAATATTAGAATCGCATATCAGCATGGCTTCCATACAGTTCTCTTTCGTCAAATGAAAAGAACTTGGTCTCTCAAATAGAAAAAGTCAACATGGTGAGGTAGGCACACTTGCTAAAGGATGAGCTTCATATCTTGGTGTGATTTGTATGTGAGCCCTATCGCTATTATTTGGGGAATAAATAGGACAATTATGAAAATACCAAAATCTTAACCTCAAACAAAATCTTGATTTCTTGGGAAAAGCACTGGTTTGTTGGGAAATACATGCCACTCTTGAAAAAAAAATTAATTTGATATTTAGCAACCGTTTATTTCCTTTTGATGACTTTTAAATCTTTAGGAATAATTCTATTTACCTTTTACAAGGCATGGAATCAATTTTTCTCAAGTTTCAAATTTTTTATGAGTTGCTGAATTTCTCAAAATTTTCCTTGTTTTTGGTCTTTTTTGGGTTTTTTGAATAATTATTAAATTTAAAGATAAATAATTAATTGCAAACGTAGGAGAGTGGGTCTAGGGGTTAATTGGTTTCTATGACTTAGAAAACGAGCACCCCCATGGAAAAAACATCCTCTTAGCCACACTTTTATGAATTTTTAGAGTTTCACAATTAACTTATTAAAAATAAGCCCGTAAAAATGAAAAAAAAATGAGAAACTAAAAAAAAACTATGGGGGAGTTATTAAATGTTCATAATGACTTAAAATAATGATTGACATTGTAATATACCTCAACACCTGGGTTTTAATAACGTGCCAAGGATTGTTAGAATAATCAACCCATGGTATTTACCCACTTAGACATTATTTCATTTATTTTGTCTTATTTGCCTAGTCCATGAGTCCCACCATGTGCAAGTAGCTAATTGCCTATCCATATAGGTCAAAATTTCCATTATTGACTCATGGAGCACTTTGGAAAGTCCTAGGAATCAAATCTTCTTTATTCCTTGCCTCCTAGGTGCCCTTATGCTTTTTCTGCTTTGTTGACTGCTTTTCCAGCTTTTAAAGCACATAAGGAAAGCTAGACTAGGTAAGGTGAACCTGTTTTATTCCCCTTTCATCCTCCACTCTTTCCTCCATGAAAAAGCATGTATGAGCTGCCATTTGACCACTCTTTAGATTTCCCATGTGCCCTTGCTAATTCGTGGGGTCCTTGATAGATTTGGGATCAGCTTTTTACACCTATGGGGGATTTGCCTATTTTGGGTAAGCCTGCTTTATGCTAGATTTGGATGCTTCCTTATGCATTCGATTTGATCATGTATTCTATATATTCAGCAGCCTATGTTATTACAGGGTTGGCTATTGTACACTCAGTTAATACAATTTAGTGTTACAGCTCCATATTCAGTCTCCATTGTTGATAATTTTGCATGATCAATTGTTAATTGTTGTGAGTGTATTCAATCTATTGCAGGCATAAATTTCTACATGGTATCAGAGCCATTGTAGGTTGTTACTCTCCTCCAAAAATTGTTTTGCAGGTTCGACATCAAGACCGGGAGCCTTCTACTGACAGCCAGGACATATTTTCTAAAGCTATGGATTCACAGAAAACTATCCTCACTCCCTTCAACTATTTTGAATGGAAAGCAGAGATGGAGATATTGTTGAGAGCGAAAGGCCTCTACAGGGTGACTATGGCAACAGAAGCAGATCCCAATGCAGCTGCAGAGAAGATCAAATGGCACAATCGGAGAGATGAGGCCTATGGCCTCCTATGTCTCAGTATTTCCTGAGACCTCCTTTTCCATCTCGATGGATTGACTTCACCGGATCAAGTATGGGAGAAAATTTCTGAACTCTTCAGAAAGACAGATGAGATGAGGGGACACCAAATCGAAAATGAATTGATTTCCCTGAGTCCCAGTAATTTTGAATCACTGCAGCTATACTTCTCCAAGTTCAAAGCACTAGTTTTGCAGCTGAAATAGTGTGGTATTGAAAAGAAATATGAGCAGCTCGTATTGTCCATCCTCTTGAAGCTAGGTCCTGATTACTCAGTATTTGTTTCGACCTTCTATGCCACAAAACTCACAGCTCGAACCTGGAAGATGCCCAGCCTTGCATATTTCATGGAATCTCTCACACAGGAACAAGACAAGCTAGTGATGATGGGCACCATCAAACCTTCCAAAGACCAAGCTCTGGTTGCTAGAGATTCGAAGGTGGATTCAAAAAGCAAGAAGAAAGCTAAAAAGCCACCTGA
>LPNX011105630.1:728189-747337 GCA_001517045.1 Pseudotsuga menziesii
GGATTAACCATCAAGACAATTATTTATCACTTAAAAATGATAGATAATTAACAAGGACAAAACACCTTGGAATTAAGCATTGATGATTAATTCCTAGGAAAACAAACCTTTTACATAAATTCATCATGCTTTCCCATTTTATAAAAATTCCCCTGGGCTATGAACATGTTTAAAAAAAAGCCTAAAATAGGTATGCATGGACTTTTGAACTTGAAAATTGAACAAGTAATTGTTTGTGTTTAGAGTATTACTTAAAATTAGAACTCAGTGCAACCCATGTGGTAACATATAGAGCCTACTACGGGAGGCCTGCTTGTTATGGTTTATAGTAAAAGAGAGCATGCAAGAACAATATAATCTCTAGTTTCAATCATCTCTAAAAACATCTCAACTTGACAAGATAACCTTAATAGCACACAATCTTGTAAAAAGTGAGCAAACCATTAAGTTGCTTTATTAGAATGTAAAAAGAAAAAGAAAACTTTAAATAACGAAAAATATTAAAATTAATATGTATATAAAAAAATGTAGAAATTAAATGCTCACTTTAAAGAGCTTATTTTCCTACTCTAGGCATGATATAATAAAAATGTTAAGTGAAATGATAAATCCAATGCCACCACCTTAACATTTTATAAGGATTAAAAAAAATCCTTTGTCTTTTGTTACCAGCCAAAGAAAGGACATATTTATTAGGAAGTGCAAACCTGCACAGATATTGAGGATGTGCGGGTTGTATGGGAGATCATATCCATGAAACACTTCATCAAATTGCTTCCCAAATTGGCATGTGCCTCCATAGGATTCTTTTATCCAATATTGGATAGGGTTAATGTACATATATGCATGAGGAAGTCGATCGAAAATTCCATCATATATATGAAAAGGGATTAATGGTTTATAACTCTCTACGTATACTCCAGGATGATCCAAATCATAAGGACCCTATGCATGCAAAAATGCAGGCTCAGGTTGACCCTCCATCAGCTGTATCGAATATGACTCTTCGATGCACTTCCTCTCAAAGTATTTATTATTAATACATGCATAAGATTTGGGATGATATTGCTCTAAATGATCATAAGAAAACTTTGAATGGTCATGTTGCATACCGAGACCTTCCCAAGTTTGTAAGTGAACACTCCTTTCTGATTACATGTCATGGATGGGATTTTCAATAAAACCTCCAAAATATTTTGAATAAGAACTCTCTACTCTAGACTTACCGTAGATGATATTTTTCATAAATTTCAATGGTCATCATCACCATAAATGTTAGGTGTGGGGAAGTATTTATCCATGGAATCATGCTCCCTACTTTTGATGTCTTCCTTCTGTTCATAACAATATTCTTAAGAAGATTTGGTTTCAAAAATGTTAAAAGGAAGTAAACTTTCCAAACCATCACCAACATGTGGAGAATAGGGGCTGGTGTCATCACACACCACAGAGAACTTATCATAATTTTATTTATAGGATACTGTAACGGTTTCTTCTTGTAATAAATATGGAGAAAAAATGTTATAATTTTATCAATGAAATAATCATGAGAACACTATAGTTTTTAAATCGTTTCTATCATGGTATCATGAACATAATATTCAATAATATATTTAATCTAGGAAACTTTAGGAACATATTCAATTGGATCACTTGGAATGTGTTTCTCAATGGGTCTTTCTATTTTTCTCAAATCTTCATTATTTTTTGTTAAAGTGATATGTTAATGGTTTTCAACAATGTAACCAAATAAGGGTTCTTCAAGAAACTCTTCAACAAGATTGTCATGGATGTTCCCATCCTGAGGATCTTGATGTGTATTGAGAGAGACCTCATATTCTTCATAAGATGGTTAATATCTTCATTTCATAAATACCTTAGAGGGACTTCCACACATACAACATTTTCTATGGAAGCATGAGGAAGTTCTTCGATGGGAGTATCGTGGATCTCCTCTTCACTTAAATGTTCAAGAAGTCATTTCAAGTATTCAATACTTTGTGTCATGGAAAATGGTCCATCATATGTTTCCATGTGATACTCTGTCTTAGATAGGTAGAATATAAATATATTGTCAAGGAATTTTTTCAAAGCATTCATACTACCCCAACCATCAATCCACTGTGCTAAAAACATCAAAAGTAAGCTTTGAAAGGAGTTTATACGTTTATTAGGAAGGCCTTGATAAATCCAAGATAGAAGAATCTCCGTGAAAAGTAATGACAAACATTTCCATCATATTTTCATCATAAAGAACATTGAATTCAACCAACAATTGAAGGAAAGTCTTGATATGCTAGATGGTCGAATCACCATACTTTCCATGAAATATTGGAATTCACTTATATACATCCCCCACATCATGACCTATGTTACAAGAACCCTCAATGTTTGAGAAATATATAGGATGAAAAAGTCTTGGCACTTAGGCACTACAATGCTACCTTAATCCATCCATATCAGTAATTAATAGTATAAATTTGATATAATTATTGAAACTTTTACTAACCATGTTGAGTTGTCAAATGACAAGATTTAAATGTTTTAATATGTCATACGACATCATATGCATACATCAAAACTTCACAAGTTTATGAGATAACATGGTTTTATCCACTCAATGGAGTCGCCATGTGACAAGAAAAATACGCATTAAAACATAAAAAAAATGTATCTTTTTCTTCTTCTTCTTTAAATTATGAAAAATAAAAAAGGTTAGTAGAGTCGCTAGATGAAAAATTAAAAACTAATATAGAAAATCATCAAAGAAAAGAAAAAAATAGAAAACAAAGGTTGTATTCTTGTAATAGACATATTTATCCCCCACAACGGTGCCAAAATGTTGTTGCCTAATTTGAGCCTTGGGTAATGTGGAATAAATCTTCAAGACATTGGCTCTGAGTTTTCAAGAAAGATAGAGTCAAGTGTTGTCATTTTATCTTGAATCCTTTGTATAGTCTCTCTCCTAGCCAAGCAAAGGTGGTTGGTCCCTCATAAAATAATCTATGGTTGTTTTAATCTATCAAAATAAAGAAAGTATTCTAGGATATGAAAACAATAAATACTAAAACTAAGGTGAACTACGAATAATTTAAATAACTATCATATAAAATAGCATTCCATAAAACAAATTGATGAACTTAAAAATAAAAAATAAATAAGGATGCTAGACAGACTAGTGCTAATGGCATTCTTATGTAAGGGGGTTCCTAGTGAAATCTCGAGAAGTATTGAAATTGTCTCGGTTCGTCAGTTTTAAAATTACTAAATGAGTAATTAGGGAGTGTGTAAATTTTTGATTGAGGGAGTTGGAGAAAATGTTCAAAGCCAGGTAACCTAGCTAGAGGGAAACTTGAAGTTTCTAGAACACATGCTGCAGAAAAACAATAGGAGGCATAAAAGTAAAAATGGCACTTGTGGAGTTTTGCACGAAGGATCCAGTAAGGTTGAACAATGAAACTGACAAGACTTTTGAAAAATGTGACGAGTTCTATAAAATGATACGCCAAGTCTATGAGAAATGAAAACTTTCTTTGGAAACAAAGATCACCAATCTTTGGGACAAAGACCAGCATATGGCGTGGAAATTGAACCCAGTGATAGATTAATTTTACTCACAACAATTAACAATTGATCATGCAAAATCAGTCACAAAAGAGACTGAAACTGGAGCTGAAAACTAAACTGTACTAACTCAGTGTACAATATCCAACCCTATAACATAATAGGTTGCTGAATAAATAACATACATCAAGGATTCGAATGCATGAGGAGCAATTCGAATCTAGCATGAAGCATGCTTACTAAAAATAACCAAATCCCCCATAGGTGTAAAAAGTTGATCCCAAATCTCTCATGGAGCTCGCGAATTGGAAAAATAGCTTAGGTAAGCTAAAGAGTGGTGGAATGGCAACTCCTACATGATTTTTCAAGGATAAAAGAGTGGAGGATGAATATGACAAAAAACTAGTTAACCTCACCTAGTCTAGCTTTTTCATTTTCCTTAAAACACTAAAAAAGTAGGGAATAAAGCAGAAAAAGCAGAAGGGCACCTAGGAGGCTAGGAATGAAGTATATTTGATTCCTTGGGCTTTCCCATGCACTACATGAGTCAAATAAGGCAATTTTGACCACTATGGATACGTAAAAGACAACTTGCACAAGGTGGGACACATGAACTAGGCTAATAAGACAAAAATAATTAAATTAATGTCTAAGTGGGTAAACTATGGGTTGATTATTCTAAAAACCCCCATTAAGCCTGATTTATGAGTAATATATCAGAAAATTATAGGGCCTAGCAACAAGGCTTAGTCACCCTTTACATACTGCATGTCCATTTAAACATGGAAAGAGGCAAAAGCAACTTGGGAAAATCCTCCCTTAAACATGGATTGTAAAACAAAATTTTGGAATCTTGTCTTCACTCATGCTTCATAGCATGATCAACAATCCCCAGCAGTGATTTGAGATTGTTGAAGGTCTTCTCACAAAATTCTTTGGTGAAGATATCAGCTACTTGTTCTGAAGATGAACAGAAGAGTAGGTGAATGGTGCCATCATGCACAAGTTCTCTGATGTAGTGCATATGGATCTCAATGTGTCTGGTTCTCTGCTTCTGAACTGGATATTTGCAAATTCAAATGGTACTCTTGTTATCATAGTAGATGGTATTTTATTACTCTGGCTCGAATCCACACTCTCCAAGTAAACCCTGCAACCATAAACATTGAGTTGCTGCATTAACAACTCCTCTATACTCTGCTTCTGTAGCTGAGAGTGCAATGGCACTCTGTTTATTGCTTGACCATCTGATTGGACCTTCTGCAAGCATGAACACATATCCTGATGTGGACTTTCTATCTATGCTATCACCTTCCCAATCACTGTCAGTAAATCCAATCAAATCAAAATCAGATTTTGCTTTATAGAAGATCCCATGTGTCCTTGTTCCCTAAACAAAGTTAAGGATCCTTTTGGCTTCTTTACAATGGATCTCATGAGGCTGATCCATGTATCTAGAAGCCACACTTACTGCATAACAAATATCAGGTCTAGTATGTGTCAGATACAACAAATATCCAATCAAATTCCTATACAGTGTATTGTTTATCATAAGTGAAGAATCGGCTTCTTCCAGCTTCACTCCTGAAAGGAAAGGAGTTTTGCTTGCTTTGCAATCCTTCATTCTGAATTTGTTCAGAAATTCCAAGGAATATTTGTACTGCTAGACCTTGATTCCATCTTTTTTTTGAGCAATCTCAAGCCCAAAAAATTGACTTAAGAGCCCCAAATCTGTCATGGAGAAGGCTTGGTTCATAGCACCCTTTAAGGAAGCAATCTCAGCCTTTGAGCTTCCTGTAATGAGGAGGTCATCAATATATAACACAATTATCATTAATGAACCATTAAATAACTTCAAATAGACATTTGGACCTGATTTGAACCGAACAAAATTCAGTGATAGCAAGAAGCTCTCGATCTTGGCATACCAAGCCCTGGGGGCTTGCTTTAGCCCATACAATGACTTTCTCAACCTGCACACAAGAGAAGGGTTAGTAGAAAAACCTTGAGGCTGCTGCATATATATCTCCTCAGTGAGATCTCCATTCAAGAAGGCACATTTTACATCCATGTGATGTACCTCCCATTGCCTTGAGGCTGCAATGGCTAGAGCTAGCCTGATGGAATCCATCTTTGCCACTGGGGAAAAGGTCTCATTGTAATCTATGCCATGAACCTGTGAGTAGCCTTTGGCTACCAATATGGCCTTGTACTTCAGTGGTGAACCATCAGCAGAAAATTTGGTCTTATAGACCCACGTACACTGGACTAACTTTCTTCCTGGAGGAAGATCCACTAGCTCACATGTGTTGCTCTTCTGGAGTGAGCCGAACTCCTCCTTCATGGTTGTTTTCCATATTGGTTCTCCTGATGCTTCTTAATATGTTTTAGGATTAGAATCCACCATCAAATAGAATTTTTCAGCAAACATATGATCCTTCATGCACAGACCACACTCAAATTGAGATATAGTCCTCCTTGGGTCATTGGGATCCCCAGCTAGCTCTACTGCTGCATGTAGTGTCTTGGCTTCCCATTTTGGCCTTGTAGGGATTTTAGGGTCTGCAATAAACTCATATCCATTATAAAAATCATAATCAGCATGTTCAACAAACTCTTTACTTACTTCTTGAGGTTCAGGTGGTGAAGAGGCTTCCCCAACTTCCACTGCTGCAAGGGGTTCTTCTTCAAACTGAACACACCTTTCAATGAAGGATTTGTTTGTGCTCAAATTTATCAACTTGTACCATTTTGAATCTTTAAAGTATCCAACAAAAATACACTCTTGGATTTGAGGCTGCAAATCCTTCCTCTTCTCTGTTGGAATTCTAGCCCAAGCCTTTGAGCCAAAAATCCTGAAATGGGTCACATCTAGCTTGTGCCCACTCCATGCTTTGAAGGGAGTCATACCATCAAGCTGTTTATGAGGAAACCTATTCTGAATATAGGCTGCACAGTTGATAGCTTTGGCCCAGTACTTTGGTGGCAAATTTTTGGCCTCCATCATGCATGTTGTTGTCTCCTTCAGTGATCTATTCTTCCTCTCAGCAACACCATTTTGCTATGGTGTGTAAGGGATAGAATGCTGCATCTGAATACCTACATCTGCACAATAATTAATAAACTTAGGCTTGACATACTCACCACCATTTTCATATCTGAGTGCCTTGAGTTTCCTTCCATACTGGTTCTTAACCAAAGCCTTAAAGACTTTGAATAGGCCAAAAACTTCAGACTTGTGTTTCAAGAAGTGAACCCAGCAATACCTAGAAAAGTCATCAATGGAATTCAATGCATATTTGGCCTGACTCATGGACATATGAGGGAATGGGCCAGAAACATCACTGTGGATCAGCTCGAGGGGTGCAGAGGTTCTCTCATGACTAGCTCTCTCAAATTTGTGCTCTGGTTGTTTTCCTAGGATACAACCTTGGAAGACTCGTTTGGAAAATTTTATCTTGGGAAACCTTATGAACATCTCTTTTTCACTAAGATCAGAAAGAGATTTGTAGTTTAGGTGGCCAAATATTTCATGCCAAAGCTTGCTTGCTTCATTAGCATGAATCAGAAGAGAAGAGGGGTTTGAGTAAGGTAGGAAGTGTGAGAACATGTATACCTTTTGAGCATGATTTATAACTCCTTTTGCAATGACTCTACCACGTGAGATCTTTTTGATCTCGAATTCATCGGGGGAGAATATGACTTTCTTAGGAGACCCAGTGTGGGTCATCCGGTACACTGACAAGAGGTTGGAGGCAAGACTAGGCACATACAAGACATTGTTGAACTGACCATGATCAAGATCAATCCTCCCTTTGCCCAAACTTTTAGTGAGAGAGTCATCTCTCAGTACTATAGGTGGTCCTTTCGACATGTCAAGTGAGGAGAAGGACTCCTTGGTCGAAACCATGTGTCTTGAAGCTCCAGAATCAATGATAAAACTGGGTGAGATTGATGTGCCAGCAACCAATGCATGAACTCTCTCTCTGTCATCTGAACTTGATCCTCCTTCTCTCTTCTTTAAGCTGTCTGGAAGGGAGATGCCATTCTTCTCTAGGAGTTGGCTCAGTATGTCTATTTGCTTCTTCATACCAGAGCTTTTGGTGTGATTGCGCTTATCGCAGTATGCGTACTTGCTAATTTCACCTTTGTTTTTCCTCTTCTGGTAGTTCTTCTTGGAACCTTGTGGCTCCTTTGGAGACTCTTTCTTGTCTCTCTTTTACTCAGGTGGATTTTTAGCTTTATTTTTGCTTTTTGAATCCACCTTCAAATCTCCGGCAATCAAATCTTGATCTTTGGATGGTTTGATGGTGCCCATCATCACCAGCTTGTCATGTTCTTGTGTGAGAGATTCCATGAAATCTGCAAGGATAGGCATCTTCCGGGTTCGAGTTGTCAGTTTTGTGGCATAGAAGGTCAAAACAAACAGTAAATAGTCAAGGCCTAGCTTTGAGAGGATGGACAAGATGAGATGATCATTTCTCTTTTCGATCCCACACTGTTTCAGCTGCAAAACTAGTGCTTTGAACTTGGAGAAATATAGCTGCAGGGATTCAAAGCTATTTGGACTTAGAGAAATCAGCTCATTTTCGATTTGATGTCCCCTCATCTCATCTATATTTCCAAGAAGATTAGAAAGCTTCTCCCATACTTCATTTAGTGATGTTAATCCATCAATATGGAAAAGGAGGTCTCTGGAAATACTCAGACACAGGAGGCCATAAGCCTCATCCCTCCTGTTGTGCCATTTTATCTTCTCTGTAGCTGCATTGGGCTCTGCTTCTATTGCCATAGTCAGCCTATAGATTCTTTTCACTCTCAATAGTATCTCCATCTCTACTTTCCATTCAAATAAATTGAAGGGAGTCAAGATAGTTTTCTGTGATTGATCCATAGCTTAGAAAATCTGTCTCGGTTGTCAGTAGAAGGATCCCGGTCACTGATGTCGAACCTGCAAAATTTTTTTGAAGGAGATAAATAAATATACAATGGCTCTGATACCATGTGGAAATTGACCCCAGTGATATATTAATTTTACTCACAACAATTAACAATTGATCATGCAAAATCACTCACAAAAGAGACTGAAATTGGAGCTGAACACTAAACTGTATTAACTCAATGTACAATATCCAACCTTATAACATAATAGGTTGCTGAATAAATAACATACATCAGGGATTCGAATTCATGAGGAGCAATTCGAATCTAGCATAAAGCAGGCTTACTAAAAATAAGCAATTCCCCCATAGGTGTAAAAATCCGATCCCAAATCTGTCATGGAGCTCACGAATTGGGAAAATGGATTAGGAAAGATAAATAGTGGTGGAATGGCAGCTCATACATGCTTTTACAAGGAGAAAAGAGTCAAGGATGAAGAGGACAAAAAACTAGTTCACCTCACCTAGTCTAGCTTTTCCATTTGCCTTAAAACATTGAAAAAGCAGGGAATAAAGCAGGAAAAGCAGAAGGGTGCCTAGGAGGTCAGGAATAAAGTAGATTTGATTCCTTGGGATTTCCCATGCACTACATGATTCAAATAAGGCAAGTTTGACCACTATGGATAGGTAAAAGACAACTTGCACTACGTGGGACACATGAACTAGGCTAATAAGACAAAAATAATTAAATTAATGTTTAAGTGGGTAAACTATGGGTTGATTATTCTAACATATGGTGCATTCATAGGATAGACTACAAAAGGTGTACAACACATTCAGAGAAAAAAGAATTTTTCAAAATGGCAGATGTTAAAACTTTGGTTGGGAAAGCTTTTCTCACAAATCACATTTTGGAATACGTGTACACATGAGCCGTAGAAATGGTGACACACATGTAGACATAGTTTGGTATGCACGAAGTGACTGTGCACATGTTGGATCTAATAAATTAAAATTCTATCATAGAAGAAGCCAATGCATGGGAAGAATATATTTCAAGCCTCGAAGGGCCCACTTGAAAATTTCATCTTTTATGTATTTTGTGATTTTCTTAATATAAGGCACTAGAAGATGAATTTTTGAATTCCTAGGGTTAGGGAAGTCAATACAAATTGTAGATTGTAATATAAATAGAGGTAGAGAGTAGTGTGAAGGGACCTTTTTCCAGCACAAGGAGGCTTGATTATTTTGTAAGAAGAAATCTTTTTTTCTTCTAATAAGAATGACCTACTTGCTAGGAAAGCATGACACATGGGATGTGTGGAATCTCAAATGTGGAATTATATCTATTTTTTCACCATACAACTATGGGATAATACAACATACTGATGGGATGACTTACAAAGCATATGCGTCTAACAAAATGTAATAACAAATTAAAGAAGAGAGTCGAAGCGGTTTCTTTACATCCCCTTCCTCTTAGAAAATATTTTTCCTCAAAGATTTAGATGTGGAAAAGATTGTTGAAGCTGAAGGAGCAGTTCCCATGTAGCATCCTCTGGTTGTAGGATGTGCGACTAAATTAATACCTCTATGATGGATAGAGAGTGAAACTAACAAATGCGCTTATTGAGGATGGTCTCTGGCTCCATAATGATAGATCCTTCATTATCTTGTTCTAGTAAAACAATTTGTGCTCTGATGTTGGTGCCACTCACTTGTAGAATGCAAGAAGAAGGAGGGAGCGCCAATTTATAAGCAACTAACCCAATATTATGAAGAAATGTATAAGTACCAGAGATATTTGGAGTGAGCATTTGATTCCCTTTAATTTTAAAGGAGGATTTCTTGGAAGGCTGTAGATGAAGAAAAACCATATCACTGACTTGAAAAGCACATTCAGAATGATGTTGCTTGGAATGTTGTTTCATGTGGGTTCTTTCTATGTGAATATTGTCCCACAGAATGTGAAAAATTTGATTTCTATTTCAAAGAAACATGTCAACTTCATGAACTGGTGAACTGTTGGTAGTGTATGGAAGGAGTACTAGAGGTGTGTGACCATAAACTGCTTCAGATGGTGTCATTTTAGATGCAGTATGGTAGGAAGTATTGTACCACCATGATATCAAGCTTCTGATGAAACTTATATGTGCCATAAAAGATTGGATCTAGCTTATGACACCCTAGAATTTTCAAGAAGGATTGCTTGTAAGGCTGCTATAGAAGAAAAGCCATATCACAAAATTGAATAGTGTGGTCAGAATAGTGACGATTGGCCTGAAGTTTCATTTGGTTTCTTTCCATGTGATATTTTCCTATAAAATGTGAAGAATATGATATTGGTTTCAAAGGACCGTGTCAACTTCCTGAACTGGTGAACTTCTATGGGGGTATGGAACGAGTAATGGCAGTGCCTTCCCATAAAATTTTTCATATGGATTCCTTTTAGATGCAGTAGGGTAGGAGGTATTATACCACCATTAAGTGAGAGGGGGCCACTTTTCCCAATGATGTTTTTGTTCAGAGGTGAAACAACGAAGATAGGTTTTTGAACATTTCTTGATAACTTCAGTTTGGCCATTTTTTGTGGGTGATACCTTGAACTCATCTTCATTTGGTGCCAGTGTGGTGAAATAGTTATGGCCAGAAATGACTTGTGAAAGTTGTATTGCGGAAGATCTGGTCCATAAAAATCTATGCAATTGAGGAGGCGACATATGGATGGTTGAGGGCACAAATATGACTATATGGGGAGAGACGATCAACCACAACCAAGATCATTATCTTCCCGCTAGATGTAGGGATCCCTTTAATTAAATTTATTTATGTATCTATCCAAATCCATGTATATATGGGCCCGATGTTGGGAGGGATGTCCAAGAAGGAGTGGAATACGATGGTTGCCTAGTCTTGAAGTTGGAAATTCCATTGGTTTAGCAAGGACACATGCACATTGACCCAAATTTGTTGTACAACCAAGGAAATAATGGAGACCACTGATGGTTGTATTTGAATGCAATGGAGCTGAGAGATGGCACCATGTGAATTCTTCTTAAGGATATTTTCCATACAATGTGAACTGATGATACTAAGAGATCCTGGTTGTAAGCCCTTCAATGTGTGTTTTTTCCCATTGACAGAAAACTACATCCATAGTTCAGCAAAATCCCATAAGATGGGTCCAAGTGTGCGTAACGACTAAGTGCCCAAAATCACATCACAATGTCCTATGGGCATGACAAACATGTTAGTGTGCAAGGTATAATATCTAATAGAGATATGCACATTGCGACACTTTCCCTTGGAATGTAAGGTGCCCCCATTAGAATCATGACTTCAAAGATAGAGCAAGGATAGACAAAACAATAATCATGTTCGACGATTTCAAGGTCAATGAAGTTATGGGTGCTACTAGAATCAATGAGTAGTGTAAAAGGGATCTTCGTAAAGAACCCCTTGTCCTACATGGTTTGTGGGGTGGTGAGTCCAGCTAATGAATGGAGAGATATCTATGGGTGGTCTTCATGAGAAGGAGGGTCAACAGGTGGCTGTTGAATGTCAACGTGGTCATCTATTGGCTCCTGAGAAGCTACATGAATTTCAATTGCATATGTAGAAGCCACATCCAAGAGATAGGGATTTTTCTCAACACATTGATGTTCACGAATGAATTTCTCTTCACAATTATAAAAAATCTAGTGTTCCCTATGTGCCCGCATCTTGGCTTCAGAAAAATGCTTGATGGGAGTGGTTCTAGGAGCTAGAGTGATTGGAGGTATTTGGTAAACCATAATTATGAATGGAACAAAAGTGGAATTGGGGCATTGTTGAGCCCTTATCTTGTCCTCCTCCAACTTATCCAACCCTAGGATTTCCATCATTGTGTTGGGACAAAACATTTTAATGTCAGAGTAGATTATATCCTTAATACCACTAATAAAACAAATCATGTAGAATGCATTAGAAAACCATTTTGTGTGCTTGACTAATTTCTCAAATTTTGTTTGATACTCTCTCATAGTGCCAGTCTGGCAAAGTTTGGTGAGTGCTCCTGTGAATTCATCAAAACTACTAGGGCCAAATAATTGCAAAAGGAGTTGGCAAAAAAATGTCGACTGGGGCTCTTCGTGATCCTTTATGTACCAACAGAACCATTGAAGGGCTTCATGTTCTAAATGAAAGAATGCAAGTGGGAATTTGGTTACATCAAAAGTGTTATGCATATTAAAGAATTATTCTTCCTTCTGTATCCATATAGTTGGATCATCACCATTGAAGCAAGGGAAATCAATCTTCATCCCATGAAAGTTGTTGGAAGAAGAGGACTCAGTGTCTACAGAAGACTCAAGTTGTTGTCGGTTGCTCATGGCTGAATGGTAAAGATGGAGGTCGAGAAATATTTGATCCAGACTATGAGTTTGGTCTTGAGGGTGACAAGTTATTCTTCCACTTTTCTATTCTCCTCTGCATGGGTGACAACCATAAGTAATATTTTTTGTGGAAATGGGTTGAAAAACAAAAAACATAGAGGGTTTCCGAAAAGAACAAATTTGAGTTGGAAAAGGTGTGAGTGTGTAATTGGGGTTGACTATGTTAAGGACACTTTGTGAAGGAAAAAGAACAAAAAATGAGAATTTCATAAGCGTGGTGAAAGAATGGGAAAATTTGTCAGAGAGGGACAATGAAGTAGAATTCCAAAACAAACACTGTGGAAAAATTTGATGGTGATTGGGTTAGAATTGAAGAATGGAATTTCGGTCTTCAGGAAGTGAAATTTGGGATAGAATCCTTAATGAATGAAATATGCAGAATGGAATGACAGGGGTTAGTGTCAATTTTCAAGGGAAATGGAGCTACATCAAGGAATATATGGCTAAAAAAATAGAAAAATTATACATTTGTTTTTGAAGAAATGATTTGTGGTGTTGCTAGAAAGTTGTGCTTTATCAACTTCAAATGGAATAAATGATTTGTGACAATTTTGGAATTTTGAGCATTATCAACTATAAATAGATATGGACCCTAGCTATATTCGGCTTCCTAATGGTTCAAAGGTAGTCACTCGACCACCAAGGATTTCTAAGGCTTGAGTATTGGGGCAGTACTCCTCACTTCATGGCATAGGTAAAACTGCTAACTCCTTGGAACAAAATGATAACTCTTTGTCTTTCCTCACAGATGGGAATCTAGTCAATCTGGTGGGGTTCGTTCCCCTTTTTTCTTGTCGGGTTCTCTCTATGGCCAGCTACTTCAGGGATCCTATGGTACTCCTCACAATGATTTTTAGGGCTATGAGCAAGTACTTCCCATAGTTAAGTGAATAGGGTTTATTCCCTCATCCGAATGAATAGTACCATTGGAAGAAGAAGAACTACGTCAATAATCATAGTGCCAAAAAAAAGTGGTAGAAATTCCACCTGGTATTAGAAATGTGGGCACCCGGTCAAGAGATCTTTGCTTTGCAATTTCTGCGGACGTCACCGAAATTCTGAAAAATTCTTGTTTTTAAATCTGTGATATCTCCACTTTTGGAACTCCAAACGAGATGGTTTTTTATTTGAATCTACATATTTTTTCAAGAGGAATTCAGATATGCAACATTTTTTGTCTGATTTTGTGCCAAGATTTTCATAATTTGATCTGAAATTCATTGCCCAATTTTTCCCTCTTTTTTTTTGCCAAAAATAAGAGAATAGAAAGAAAAAAATTCCCACTTGTTCCAAGGAAAGTGATATGATACCATATGTGGAGAACCTCCTACAAAATAAAAAAATCAAAATTCACGATATAATAGAAATATTAGAGCGCAAAAGATATTTTATTGATCGCAGGCCAATTCGAGGTGGCAACCTCCTTTGAGAAAGATCAATACAAAATAACTCTTCAATGATTTCATTGGCCTGAACACTTTCGTATATACTAAGTCTAATCTAGACAAGTATTGCTCCCCATGAATGTGGGATAATACAACACACTAACAATACGACTTACAAAGCATATGCATCGAACAAAATATAACAACAAAATAAATAGGAGGGTTAAAGCGAGTTCATAACAAGAAGAAAATGAAAGTAGAAATGAAGCATATGCATCGAACAAAATAAAATAACAAAATAAATATGAGGGTTAAAGTGAGTTCATAACAAGAAGAAAATGAAAGTAGAAATGAGTATGTGAAAATTAATTATTTCAAAAAACCTTTCAAAATATCCAGACAATAAAAAAACCCAAATTTCATACAACATATAAATAAAATTTAAAAAATTATTCTTTAATTGTTTTCCAAGAAGTTTATACAAAAGTCAAATACAATGTTTTCTCATATTTCTCTACCTAAATGGATATTAAAATTAAAAACAAAATTGGAAACACTACAATTTTGTTGCGGAAAACTATCCAAAAATTGAGAAGAAATGCATCCATATATGAAAACCCCAAATTTGATACTACATCTATAAAAACTAAAATAAAAACCTTGTGTCTTCTCCCCTAAAATATCTATGGGAAGCCTTTAGATGAATACACAAATCCAACAACTTCATTGATACTCCATCAAAGCAAACCCTTTAAAAGAATCATCCCAAAATGGTTCTAAAGAAGCCATATAATAGGATGCCCCTAAATACTTTCAGTGCCACAAAACTCAAATATTGTAGTGACTACTATTGAAAAAATCATACCTTCTATATACAAATAAATTTTATAAGAAACATAAAGAGATACCCCACACAAATAAAAAATATAATAGTAGTTGCAATATTTATCACAATTTAAAAACTCCAAATACCATTGGAGATAATAGTCCTTGATGTGCAATCCTGACCATAGTATTAGAAGAAGTTAATGAATCCAATCAATAAAAACATGGACTAAAGGTTTCAAAACAAATTCTAGATTACAACAAAGAATACATTATGGCATAGGCACATAAAAATATATATGTTATTTTCCCACTACCCTACACTAATATCCCATCCATTGATTTTCAAGTCTAATTTGCTCCTCCTCCTTGGGAGTAAAATCATTCTTAATGTTGAATTTTTTCCTTATTTCTTCAGTGGTCTTTCCCTTCATCATATTTGCACACTTTGACATGTCATATCGAACAAATTCTTTATGTTGAGATAATTTTCAGCCTCCACAAACCCAAAAGCTTGATAAGCAAAAATTTGCATAAATATACAAAAATATCTATAACTACAACAAGAAAACACATATACATTACTAAAAAAATCCACGAAACAATTGTAGAAACGATAGCACTTAGGTAATTATTTAATTAAACATCCTCATCAAAGATTTCAAATGTTTAAAGAATTTTTAAAATAATAAAAAATGTTCATGTAAGAGGAAATTTGGATTAAAAAAGAGCCTTTCAACTCTAATTTCATACAACATGAAAATAAAATTTTAAAAATAATGTTTTAATTGCTTTACACAAATATATACAAAATTTAAATAAATTTTTTTTCAAGATACTTCTATATTTAAATGGATCTTAAGCAACTATTAAAAATAAAATTTTGGAAGAAATGCATCCATATGTGCAAACGCCAAATTTTATACTACATATAAAAAATAAAAATAAAAACTCTCACTATTCCAGCCTAAAATATTTAGGGAAATTTTTTAAGATGAATACACAAATACAACACTTCATGAATACTCCAACAAAGAAATCCTTGTAAAAGAATCATAAGAAATGGTTCTAAAGAAACCATAAAATTGGTTCCTCCTAAAAAGTTGTAAATTAACCTTCACATTTAATATAGGAAGTTAAATGAGTCAAAGCATAGGGCTAGGTAAGATTCAAATTTATGACATGCTTATGATAGCTAAGTTTTTCCACTACTCACCTATATATACTTATGATTATGGCTCATATAATATTTTATTGTGGATTAACACTATAATAGCTCATGAAGACTACAAATGATACAGTGAATCATGACACTCTGTAATGTCCCCAAAAATTGAAAAAAAAATTATAGGCTAGTGAAAACTACCCAAAATAGATCATTAGTACTCGTGTGGAAACATAGATGCTCCTTAAATTTGCAACCTCTTCGAATTCTTCCTACTATCTTGTTAATCTGTTATCTATTCTGTGACTATTATTTTGTTTACTTCTTATGCCTTAATTCTGTTATTGAAATGGTCGATATATCTTAGTTATTACTGTCGGTGAATTAATGAGTTATATAGATCATTGTTTTTCTCCTGCACATGTATACTTTGTTTATTTAATGAAAACTAACTTAATTTTATTTATGGGAACAAAGTGATGGAGTGGTGGAACTCGTTCTCCCATGACGATCTGAGATGTAAGATTATTCTTCATTATGCAGGCTTACTTAGTTCATTTGAACTAAGGCACCTTACTCATTGATTCACAGGTTACTATTGTGATATCAGGATTATCTAATACTTGACACAATTCAGTTCTTAGTTAAACTTCCCATTTTGTCTAGCACTGTTGTTATTGATCTATTTTATGACTCAGGTATGCCCTATGTTTGCTAATTAAATTTATTCATTAATTTAATCAATGAGTATGAATTGTATTATGGTCCTTATAACTATTATTGTCTACCTCTTGTTTAGTTACTTACTTATCCCTTGTTTCTATTTTGTAGGTTTACCTTGGTGGCGAGCTTGTAGACTTACGCTTGTTCATCCTAGTGAGGGCATCATGGCATACTACATTTTCCATTATGCCTATATGCTACAACCTAGAATTATGACTTAAATGCATATGCTACCTATATGAACTATCCTAAAGGGCACATGATAACAGTATAAGCTTATTTCTAAGGGACAGACATTGTAACACTATATGGTATTGATGCTAAGGGAAGACATTGTAATACTATATGATAGTATTAAGGGCTGCGCATACCATAAGGTTGGGACTATGGTATACAAACCATGTCATTATTATTGGCCTACGCTGACTTTTAAAAGGTGCAGAAACCATAGTATAGAGGGTTTATCATATGGCTTGGTTGATTTAACATTTATACACAATCTTATGGTTGGGGTTTAAGGTGGCGTTAATGGACACCAGCTAGTTCCATTAATACCATCGGGCTTGGTGAAAACCATTGGAAAAGGACTTGGCATTCATTGTATGTGAATTATGGTATTAGCATTATGTTGTAGTGTGGCCTCTGTGCTTTTGGAGAATGGAGATGACCCCAATGATTTGCAGGTAAGCTTATCCATCTCTGTGTAAAATGTAATGCTTCGTTTGGTTTTCTCCATGGCATGGTCATGCTACTCATGCCATTGTTGCTTTGTTGTAGGTAGAGATGAAGGCGCTCCGGGGTTTTCAAAGGGTTACACTTTCGAGTTGGGATTTCTCTTTTACAGCAATGGTAAGCCTTCTAGCAAGAATCACTTTCTTCCTTTCATCTTGGGTATTCCTCGGTTGGAAATATTTACTCGGTTGGGGTTTCGTGTGGAACTTGTTTACTATACCTTCACGGTTTATGATGTAGCTTGCTCTAGTTTTAAATGAACTCTCGTTGAGATATTTGGCATTTGTTTGGGTTGTGGTTGCACCACTACTTGTAATGGTGCCATAGCTCATAGCTTACCCTTAACATTTTAATTACTTGACTATCCATCAAAGGGGTTCCATGCATCTCTGTGTAAATACATGGTGCATTGGTTTTTAATATGAAGACTATAATGATTTGGTATGAAGTACCTATGAACTCATCCAAATTTTAATACTCTGTAACTTGGGTTTTGTATGGTTATTTAAATTCTGCGTTTTATGTGGACTCTAATGAGATTGAATCATGGCCTTATAGCCTATAGAAAATTACTCTACGTATAATTTTGTTTTGGGTTATGGTCGTTTGCACAACACTCTATTTGTTTTGTTTGTATGTTCAGTAGGTAGCTTCTAGAGCTTGGGCATTATGCCATGGGCTACACCATTGTAACAATGGTGCCATAGCCCATTTGCTTGCACCACTTTATCTGCGTTAGCTTATAAACGAAGTCTGTGTTTTAAAACAGAGTACTATAATCTTAGTTTTGTATTAGCATAGTGTGGGTGCAGGCCATGCCATGAATGGCATGTGCCTCTCTCAATGACTATGATAGATTCTAGTTGGAAATTTAATGTAAAAGTTTTACTTAGAAGAAATAAGGCTGTGACATCCCGGGGTTATGAAAACCCACAATATCAATTTGGTTTATAGCATGACTATCTTATTAGTTGAAGCTTATCTGAGGCCTTAACTAGGGTCCTGACGACCTCACTGTTAGAGTAATCATTGTTTGGCTAAAGGGTTGTGGCTTAGCTTGAAAGCGTAGCTTGCACATACTAGATGTATAGCATGGACCGTATAGAGATGGTTATGTGATTGCTTACTATTTGGTTTTGAAAAGTATATGAATATATTAATGTTACTGTCTTGGGTTTAGACATCTACAGGATTTGATGTCACGACCTCTTGATGACAAAATGGGTTTTAATTGTTTAAATGTTTAATATGATACGTTTGGTTATGTGTAGATTTTAAAATAATACAGAGTTTGATAATGGACAACATGGATGGTAAAAATGCTTTCTCTGTTTGGTTAATTTTGATTATGTTTAATAAAATGGAATGTTATGATATTTATTTTGTTTTTACATGATTATGTACAGCAGACCTTAGAGGGTATTTAGTAATTTGTTAGCTT
>LPNX011105630.1:747365-775345 GCA_001517045.1 Pseudotsuga menziesii
AGGATAACTGATAACAAAAACCAGTTATGGTGCAGATAAAGTAAATATGGAGATAATTACATAATTTCACTCAAAGAACAAACCCTAGTTATGTACATCATATAATAAGATTTCTCAAGCCTATGATTAGTAAATTGAATATACAACCTTAGCATATTGATAACCATAAAACATAAACATTAGGGTTAGAAATTTAATTGCATCCCTTACTTAATCTTAAACAGTAATGAAACTTTGGGAAGAAGTAGAATATGCCTTCAAGGGTTTCATACCTAAAATTGAAGCTTTGTCAATGGATGCACCTCCACACTTAAATAACCATCATTAACAATTCAATGTAGATCCGACCTCTGTTTGATGACCAAATCACTTGGGAACTACCACGCTCCTCCCAACCATGACCCGAAACCGTTCTTGGTTCTAATTCGAATCCCCTTGAGCTAGACTTGAACATACAAGTAGCTCAGAGCTCCTAAGGTATGGTTTCCTAAATGGTAATAAGTTCTAAATTAATCCTCTTTTACTTGCAGGCAAAGTTCCCCAAGAAAATAATTGAGAGTAAAACAGGCAGAATAATAATTCTCCTAGATAAAAATCAGAATCCCCAAGCCTTTGCTTCGCTTGAGTCTTTATAGGAAGACTTTTCGGTCAAAGGGGTAGTTAAATGAAGAAATCATTTATTTCTTGATTTAACTCTTTTTAATTTACTGGGGTAATTTTTTAATTCTTAACCTAGGAACTTTTAACTAGTTCCTCGTTAGTCTTTCATAGATATTTCACTATTTATTAATCCTTTAATAATAAATAATAATTGGTGGAGCTTCTCTTCTTTATTTATCCAATTATATAATTAATCATAATTAATTATTTATACATACTATATATAAATACATAGTATTAAAATACTTTGTTAACACTTGTCTTTGGGAATCATGTGTCATGATCCCTTAAACTTAGCAACACTTCTTTTGTGAAGGTTAAGTAGATAGATGGCTCAGGTTTACTAGGATAGAAAACTCTAAACATCCTTGCATGTTGGATTTCCCTTGTATAATGTGGTATTTCTTCAGTACTTGATGAGAATACAAAAATTTGAAATTTCATTTAATCACTTAAAAACATGTATGATCATATCAATATTATTCCTCGAGAGTCATTTTCACTCAGAGGTGATTTTAATATTTTCAGTAACCCCTAGCGCTTACCAGAGCCCATACTCAACGCTTATAATAGGGAGTTACAAACATAGTGAAACTCTAGAGCTCTCAGTCAACACTAAATGCTAATATGTAGTTGTATGATATAGCTAGGGATACAATGGACAAAGATCTGATGCTCTAGAGCTTATGGTAAACACCAACATGGAATGCTCTAGAGCTTATGCCCAAAATTTCCAAATTATATTTTCATGTGTTCTAGAGCTTTATGCTAAAAAAAAATGTAATTACTCATGTTCTCCAGATCCTTTCACTCAACCCAAAACATCTCATCGATCATGTGCTTCGAGGTCCATGCCCAACACAAAAATTTCATCAATCATGTGCTTCAGGGTCCACGACCAACAAAAAACATGTATATACCTATATATCATCAACAACTGGCTTACGCCCAATATACAAAACAAATCATCATGTTCATATGTAGTGGGGTCTTCGACCCAAAAATAAAACATCAATATAATCATCATGATCAATAGTGTCATTCCTATAAATGGTAGGTCCAAAATTCAGGATTTTACATCCATCCCCACTTAGTACAACACCATCCCTAGTGCTCTAGGGACTCTAAGTGATATCATGAAACAATACTGGGTAATCCTTTCTAATGGTGTCCTCATTCTCCGAGGTAGCCTCATCTATCTCAAATTTCTTCCACTGCACTTCAATTGGCCTACAGGGCTCTTCCGAAGCTACACTTCCCTCTTGTCCAATATATACAAAGGGTTAGGGGAAAATTCTCCTTCAGGTTCCACCTGTAATAATAACCAATCAATGACATGCTTAGTGTCATAAACATATTTCTTTAAAAAATATGCATGAAAAATATTATGAACTCTTACATTCACAGGTAATGGTAGTTCATAAGCCACTGGTCCTTTCTTGGCCAGAATTTCAAAAGGTCCACAAAACCTAGGTGATAACTTACCACACCTACCCAAGCTCAATGAGTTCCATTTTGGTTTCACCTTCAAGTAGACATGCTCACCTGCTTCTTATCCACATAACTTTTCTGACGGTCTTGTGCCTCTTTAAGGTTTCCGTAGACCTTTGTAACTAACTGTTCCAAGTCCAATAACAAGTCAGACCCTAACATGAGCCGATCCACCATATTGTCCCAAGTAACTGGGGTCCTACACTTCTGTCCATAGAGTACCTTGAAGGGACTCACGTTGGTGGAATCCTAATACCCATTGTTATATGCAAACTCTGCAAGGTGCAGAGAATCCTCCCACTTGGTGGGGTTGTTCATGACATACATTCGAAGCATGTCCCCCACAATTTGGTTTACTCTTTTTGTCTTCCCGTCTATCTGTGGGTGATAAGCAGTGCTAAAGTTCAGTTGCATCTCTAATCTAGAGAATAAATATCTCAAAAAGTTTCCTTTAAACTAAACATCTCTATTTGAGATCATCACTTTGGGTATCCCATGCAATCTAAATATCTCTTTTAGAAAGATATCGACAATGTTCACGGCCTTTTAGGTCGATTTCACAGAGATAAAGTGTGCTTCCTTTGATAGCTTGTCAATGACTACGAAGATGGAATCATTTTGCTTCTTATTTTTTGGTAATTTGGTAATAAAATCCATACTGATAACCTCCCACTTCCATTCCAGAATGGGCAATGGATGTAGCAATACTGAAGGATTCTAGTGCTCAGCTTTAACTAGCTGGCATTCCTGACATTTCACAATAAACATTGCAATGTCAGCCATTGACTTGGGATATAAAAAGTGTCTCTTGACGGTTGATATAATATTTTGACATCTCGGGTGCCCCGAGTAGAGTTCCCAAAGAAATTATGTCAGGATGCTAGACCGAATGTCCCCTCCAACTGGAACATAAAATCTATCATTGGACCATAGTAGTCTAGATTCATCCACCTTGTATTCCTTTTGTTGTTGAAACAATCAGTCCTCTTGGAAGTTCTTGAGGATTTATATATAGAACAAGTTAACCTTGTTGGTAGTTTGAATCTTCTCATGAAAATATGCATCAGTTTGAATCAGGGTCACCTCATATATCATCTGAGTCTGTCGACTCAAAGCATCAACAATTTTGTTCTCTTTTCCCTTAATGTGCTTTAGTTCAAAGTGATACTCACTCCAGAAATCCAACCATCAGGGTTGCCTCACATTCATATTGGGTTGATCGAATAAATATTTAAGACTCATATTGTCAGCCTTTAGGAGGAAATTCATTCCTGTGAGGTAGTGCCTCCACATCGTCAGAATGTGGATAATGGCAGCTAGCTCAAGATCGTGCATGAGATATTCTATTCAGGCTCTTTTAATTTCCATGATTCATAATAGATTACATGATGGTTTTGCAAGAGGAATCCTCCAAGTCCTTCCTTTCTTGCATCCGTGTATACAACAAAATCCCCATTGGGATCTGCAATCCACAACACTGGTGTGGTCATCAAAATCTGCTTAAGATTTTGAAAATTTCTTCACACTTGTCAGTCCATAAGAACTTGTTTTCTTTCTTCTGCAAAGCCTTCATGGGGAAAGTGATTCTCAAGAAGTTCTCAATTAAATTTTGATAATATCTGACTAATCCCAAGAATGACCTAATGTTAGTGACACTAGTCGGGGTAGGCCAATCCTTTATGGCTTGAATCTTTTCTGGGTCCACAACTATTCCTACCATGGATATGATGTGACCTGGGTACTATATTTGTGGTTTGTAAAAATAACATTTACTAAACTTAGCGTAGATCTAGTGTTCTCTCAACACTCGAAGTACTATGCAAAGGCGTTCTTCATGTTCCTCTTTATTTCGAATAATTTGGAATAAACCAAAATATCGTCAATAAAGACTAGTACAAACTTATCCAAATATTTACTAAATATGTTGTTCATCATACACATAAAGTTTGTGGGTGCATTGGTAAACCCAAATGGCATCACTACAAACTCGTAGTTCCTGTACCTCATACGAAAGGTGGTATTGGGGCTATCTTTGTCTCGGATCCATACTGATGCTACCCAGATCATAGGTCAATCTTTGAAAATATTTTGGCTCCTCCCACCTGGTCGAACAAATCATCAATCTTAGGGAGTGGGTAACAGTTCTTTATTTTCATTTTCTTCGACTGAAGGTAATCAATGCACATCCACATCATACCGTCCTTATTCTTTACAAACAAAATTGGTGCTCCCCAAGGGGACACACTGGGTCGAATATACCCCTTCTCTATTAATTCCTACAACTACAATTTGAGTTCCACCAATTCCGATGCACTCATGCAGTATGGGGATTTGGAAGACATAACTTATGCGGGGGTCAGTTGGATGGAAAATTCTAGGTCTCATTTCAGAGGTAATACTGGAATTTCCTTAAGAAACATGTTCTTGAAATTTTCAAGAACGAGGAAATCTTCTAGGCGTTGTTCTCTATCAGACTCTACGTCTCGAATTTTCACTGAAAATAACTTGCAAGCCTTCCTAACACACTTCTTTTCTTGTAAGGTAGATATTTTTCTTACATAAACATTCTTTGGGATGCCTTAAACTTTCACTTGGTTCCCTTGGCCATCAGTACACAATATAGACTTGTGTAGACAATCGAGCATGACATGGTGTTGTTCCAACTAGTCGATATGGATAAGAATATCATACGATCCTAGACGTAGGATGTTGATATTTACCTTAGTAAGGAAACCATTCAGGTTTACTTCACATTATTTAGCAACCTCCAAAAACTTTCATTTTGTACCGGTGGCTAACTATAATAGCCACAGTTTATCATGATTTACTTTGCCTAACTTGCATAAAGCAACAATCTTAGGTGCAACATAGCTCCAGTAAGCACCGGGATCAATAAGTATTGAAATAGAAGTGTTTAAGATCTTACCTTCGATCTTGACCATTGTATCTTGATGGTTCACTTGTCGGCCATCTAATGCTGCATAGATTCACGAAGTTCTTGCTATATCTTCAATGGTAGGTTCTTCTTCCAGGTTATCCAAGACTCCATTGTTTTTGTTCTTACAATCTCGGGCATAATGTGGCCCACTACACTTTCAGCACTTGATCACTAAAGGGGTAGCATTGACTCCACTTGCCACTTACATATTCTCATTAAGAGCTAGTATGGTTTCATACCAGTTTTGTTGAAGCTCTTGTTCGCTTGAAAGATGTTATTTTTCTTTCTATAAGGCTGCAGGTTTGACCCAGGCTTATGGTTATTAGAAATGTTTCTAGACTTTTCTTTGTTTCAGTTTTGGTTGTCTTACCATAACTTCCCAATGTCATAGAAGAGTCAAGCCTTGTGTAGTGCAGTGTCCAGAGTCTTTGGCATGTCTAATTCAATCCTATCCTAAAAACTAGGAGGAAGACACCCTAGGAACTGCTGGATATTCACCTTCTCTTATTTGATATATGGTACATAATGCAACAAATCTAGAAATTTGTTTATAAATGCGTCCAGAGTCATGGACCCCATGAACAGTTCATGGAACTCTTTTACCTTCCAGTCAAAGAACCTTTCCAACATGTATTTTTCTCTGAAAATATTTCAAAAGTTTTCCAAGCTAATTTCTTGCATCTCATATTTCTTGGTGTGCTTTAAATCTCACCACCATCTTGCTACCTTAACATTCAGGTTGTAGATGGAAAGCCTAGCCTACATCACCTGGAATAGTTATGAAACTGTAAATACTTACTCATTCCCAGGAACCATTCTTCAATATTTTCTCCCATATTTACTTCAACTTCATAGGTCAGGGCTCTTATTTTTTGAAACTCCCCCTGAAGAATGCCATCACTTCTTTTCCTCTTTCTCCATGGAGAAAGTGAGTCATCACTAGTAGGACTGTGATGATCCCCTCTAGTTGCTTCAGTGGTACCTTCTTTTTATGCTTCTCTTGGGATATTGGACTACTTATGGTATGGTTCTCTTTTGGATATGTTGGTGGACTAGGTAGGTTTACCTTGCGGGCTCCTTCCTGTAATGTTACGCAATAATGATTCATTTATAGCTTGTTGTTCCTTTCTTTCATTTAGACTATCTTCTATGAAACTCTTCATTTTAACTCGAAGACTGTGCAAAGTTTTCAACACATCGAAGTTTAGCTGAACCACCAAGTTCACTTTCGGAGTGGGGGTGGTCATTTCTTCTTGCCAACTATTTTCTTCCACAGTGTTCATAAACTGAACAACACTGTAAAATTTTTCCTGTAACACAAAAAAGTTTAATAGCAGTGAAATTTTTCTTTTAGTAACAAACATTACTTAACATACTTTATTTTATTTGCATGAATTCTTGGTGCACCCATAAGTCTCTCAGTATTGAAACTAAGCTCTGATACCCCCCCAAAAATTGAAAATTAAAAATAAATTATAGGCTACCGAAAACTAACCAAAACGGATCATTAGTACTCGTGCATAAACATAGATGCTCCTTAAACTTGCAACATCTTCAGATTCTTCCCATTGTCTTGTTAATCTCTTATCCATTCTATGACTATTAGTCCATTTACTTCTTATGCCTTAATTTTTTTATTTAAATGGTCGATATACTTAGTTATTATTGTCGATGAGTTAATGAGTTACATAGATCATTGTTTTGATCCTACACATGTATACTGTGTTTATTTAATGAAAACTAACTTAACTTTATTGATGGGAACAAAGTGATGGAGTGGTGGGACTCCTTCTCCCATGCCGATCTGAGGGGTAATATTGTTCTTCATTATGCATAATTACTTAGTTCATTTGAACTAAGGCACCTTATTCAGTGATTCACAGGGTACTCTTGCGACATCGGTGTTATATTTTAAACATTAAAATTAGCATTATCTTAGGATCTTTAACTAAGAGAATAATAAGCACAATAATCAAACATAAGAGACAATGAACACAGATTTTTTCCTTGGGGAAACCATAAAGGAGAAAACCTTGAAACTTCTTGAGAGATAGAATCAGCACCAAAAGCAAAACCCAAAAAATAGTAATAGGATCTCCCGACAACAGTAGTCTCTCTCTCTCTTGTCCCAACAAAAGTTCTTCTCTCTTAGTTATGAGCTACAACTGAGTGTGAGTGAGTGTGTGATAAATAGAGAGGCTCACTCTCTATTTATACTAATTCCAAACTTGACAATAACTCACTAGGGTTGACTTCTCTCGGAGAGTTTAATAACCCTAGGGCCCAACAACTGTGGGGACTTTAACCCTTGAAGAATAGGAGGGTTACCCATAATGACTTGACATGACTTGTTTATATTATTGAATCTCCTAAAGGTGACATGACTAAATTACATCATAGATAGTTCCCGGAATAACATCGTGTTACAATACATAAAATATACAAGTGAATACATTCTGAAGTTACAAATACATCAACACTCCCTCTTAACTAGGAAGGTATTCTCTCGACACAATTTATCAGCACAAGTATTCTTCTCTGTATCATCTGGATCATCATCGAGTTCTCGTCATATTCATATTCAAGTAATCTTCATCTTTCAAGTTATATTTATATTCAAGTTATCTTCATCTTCAAGTCAACTTCATCTTCAAGTCATCTTCATCTTCAAGTTATCTTCATCTTCAAATCATCTTCATAGCTCGATCTGGATCATCATCACTACTAGATCATCATCATTGGATCATCATCAGTTCTTTATCATCACTTGATGTGGATCATCATCATGGGTTCTATATCATAATTCTTCTCGTCATAGGAATTTCTACAGAGCCAACCCTTTTCCATGCTGGTTGTAGGCCTAGCCTCCATGTAGGTCTTCTTAAGTGCTTAAATCTTACCCTAAGTCAGAATGGCCCACACAACACTTAGATCTGACCAATCATGTAAGAAAGGCATTCCCAGCACTCACATTTGACCTAATCTTCTCAGAAAGGCCCATCACTCATATCCGACCATGTGTAAACACATTGTGCCAAAATGGATCTGCACTTATATCCAACAATGTGAGAACACACCGCATCGAAATGGCTCTGCACTTATGTCCAACCATGTGAGAACACACTGCATCAAAATGGATCTCAGCCCCAGACTGAGTATTCCTGGTAACTGACCAGATGCCTCCATTCACCTAGAGAATGGCATTCAACACTTATATCTGACCATGTGTAAACACATCGCACCAGAATGGATCTACACTTATATTCAAACCTATGAGAACACACCGCACTAGAATGGCTCTCAGTCCCATACTGAGTATTCCTGGTAACTAACTAGGTTCCTCCATTCTCCTAGAGAATGTTATTCAACACTTATATATGACCATGTGTAAACCCATTGTGCCAGAATGGATTAGCACTCACATCTAAAATGGAAGGAGTCAATCCTCTCACCATGACATAATGTCTCAGCCCTTACATTTGACAATGGAAGTAACCAATGCTTTCACCATGTCAGAATGGCTCACAGACTCATCACTTCCCCTTGTAGGGAACCTCAATCTGGAGAACACCAAGCTTCTCCCTAAAGTACTCAAACTTTACTCTGGCCAATGATTTCATTAACAAATCAACTATCTGTTTGTCTATAGAAACATACTAGAGCTTCACTGCTCCTCTCTGCACCATATCCCTGATATAGTGATAGTTGTTCTCAATATGCTTCAACTTGTCATGGAACACCAGCTTCTCAGACAACTTCACACAACTCTGGTTGTCACAATATATACAAGTAGCATCCTACTGGAGATCAAATAAATCTTATAGTAGCTTCATTAGCCATACTTCCTTGTAACTAGCCGAACAAGCTGTGACATACTCTACTTCATCTCTACTCAGTGCCACACAAGACTGCTTCCTGCTAAACCAAGAGATCACACCTGATCCCATACTAAAGCAACATCCTGAAGTGCTCTTTCTATAAATGGCATTTCCTACCCAATCTGAATCAACATAACCTTCTAGGTTAATCTTCTGATTCGCATCATACTTTAGCCCATAATCAACTATACCCTTCAGGTACCTTAGAATATCCTTTGCAGCAATCAAGTGAGAATGTCTTGGATCTGTTAAGAACTGGTTCAAGGTGTTCATAGTAAAGCAAATATCTGGTCTCATATTTGTTAGCCTACATCAAGGACCCAATCATGCAATGATACATCATGGCATCAACCACTTCTAATGAAGCCTCACTCAATAGCTTGAGGTATGATGCCATAGGTGTGGTTATGGCCTTGTAGTCCATCATCCCAAACCTCTTCAAGATATGTACTGCATACTCTCCTTGTTCGAGGAATATTACATCCACATTCTACCACACCTTCACGCCTAGAAAATAGTGCATCATAGCTAATTCTTTCATTTCAAAGTCGGCAGCAAGCTTCCTCTTCATATCAACAATCAACCCATCCATACCTGTTACAAATAAATCATCTACATATAGTAGGAGTATCACTGAGTTCCCTTCTTCAACCTTGTAGTAAAGGTTGGAATTTTCTTTACTCTTGGTAAACTCCAAACTGGATAGGAAGCTATCAATTCTACCATACCATGTCCTGGGTTCCTGTTTCAAACCGTACAGGTCTTTCTTCAGTATACACACATGAGACTCCCTGTCATGTGTCTCAAAACTGAGTGGCTGCTCCACATACACTTCCTCTTCCACTACACCATTCAAGAAGATAGTCTTGACATCCATTTGGTGTATCTTACACTTCATTACTGCAGCCAGAGAAAGTACTGATTTGATGGAAATGTATCTGGCTATGCGTGCAAAAGGTTTGTCCTCGTCCATTCCTTCTTTCTAGGAGAAGCTACAAGCCATGAATCTTGATTTATGTTTCTCTATGCTACCATCTGCAACATGCTTGATTTCATAGATCTATTTGGAAGTTACAATAGACTTCCATTCTCGTCTTGGAAGAATGTCCCAAACATCATTCTTCATGATCGATTGATACTCCTCGATCATAGCATTGTTCCATTCCTTTCTTTCTGCCACTTCTTCATAGTTGGGAGGTTCTTTATCAATAATGTCACATAACAAGGCTACATAACCAGAGTAGGACCTAGAGCTCTTTCTTCCTCTGTGTGATCCTTCTGAAGGCCTGTATCTTTCTACACCTTGGCTAATTTCTCATTCCCAAGCAGTTTTCTTCTTGTGAGTATTCTTCTCCTGAGGTGGATCCACAGGTTCTTGAGGTTATTCTAATTCTCAATCTATTTCTTGAATTTCTTTGTTCATGGTTATATCATGAATTCTGGGTACTTATATTTCTTCAAGTTCTTCAACATAGCTCTTTCTATATTTGATGTAAGTTGAATCTTCATCAAATTTTACATCCCTGCTGATGTCGATCTTCTTGAATCGTGGGAAGTGTATTCTGTAAGCCTTCAAACTTTCAGAGTATCCCACAAATATACCCCTTTTTCTTGAAGGATCTAACTTCATCCTCTTTTCTTTTGGAATGTATATGTATACAGGACAGCCGAATATTTTGAGATGGATGACTTTTGGTTTCTTTCCAGAAAATACTTCTTCAGGTGTTTTGTTCTCAAGTACTCTATGTGGAATACTGTTGTGTACATACATTGCTATTCTGGAAGCTTCTGCCCATAGATGTATGGGAATATAAAGATCATGAAGCATGGCCCTTGCAACTTCCATGATCATTCTATTCTTCCTTTTTGCAACCCCATTTTTTTGTGGATTATATGGAGTGGATAACTCCCACTTAATCACTGAGTCTTTTCATAACTCTTTGAATTCATTTGATGTGAATTCTCCTCCATTATCTGATTGAAAAGTCTTGATCTTCTTTTCTGTGTGGTTCTTGATCAAGGCTTTGAATTCCTTGAACTTGTTGAATAATTCATCTTTGTTCTTCATAAAGTATATCCATGTCTTCCTAGAAAAATCCTCAATAAAGGAAACATAGTATGCATACCTGCTTAATGAACTAATGAACTAGATGACATTGGACTGCATACATTGGAGTGGATGATTTCCGATATTCATTTTTCTTTTCTCTCTCTACTTAGAAATGTCTTCTTTGTATTCTTTCCTTTCGCACATCCTATGCAAACATCATCATGTTTTGTCTGTATTTCTCGAAGACCTTAAACAACTTTGCTTGCAAGTGGTAGTGCTCTGTAATGCACATGTGCAAGCCTTCTATGCCAAAGTTCATTTGGTTCTATTGAGACATGAACCAAAATTTATTCTGGTTGGTCCTTTAACTTGTGTAGTCCTCCTTCTTATTCCCCAATAACTACTGCATCGTCAATAGTCTTTCCCTTTTGTCCACATGAGAACTTGGCTATTTACAAATGCAACCGTCATTCCTTTTGCATCCAATGCAGATATGGAGAGGAGGTTCTTCTTTAATGCTGGTACAAACAATACATATTTTATCCTTATAGACTTTCCAGAGTCTAGATTATATGAGGATTCACCACTACCTTTTATTGGCTACTAGTAGTCATTTGCATGTTTCACCTTAGGAGGTGATTCATGTTTAGATAGTTTCCCAAAGGGTTCCTTCAATCATGTCAACTGTTTGGAAGCACCACTTTCTATAAGCCAATCATTGCTTCCATGTGTGATAGTTCCTGTGAGAGTGGGAATTAGAACATATTCTTCATCTCTTGAAGAATCATCATTATCTTTTCTAGTTCTCTTTGTGGAAGGTTCATCATCATCTGCAGCATGAGCATGATGTCTTCTCTTATTTCCCTTATTCTTGTGAGAGCTATTTTTGTTTCTATGACAATATATTGCAAAGTTTCCTCTTTCATCACATCTATATCAAATGTACTTAGACATATCTGTAGGATTTCCAAAGTTACTCTTTTGGTGAGAGTGCTTACCTCTGTGATGGCTTGTTCTGGTTTTCTTGGATTGTACTCTGATAGATTGATATTAACTTCCCATGTTTTCTTCTTGAGATTCTCTCTGAGCTTCTTCTTGTGAGAATTCCTCCAACAAACTTTTGAAATTGACTAACTTCTTTCTGGAACAGATTCATTGAATAAAATAATCCCATCATCTAGGGAGACCATTCAATGTGGTCATCACAATTTATGCATCCTGCACTTCTTCTTATACTGATTCCATTTGTTCCTTCATCTCAGAGACTCTTGAAAAATAAGACTGGATGGTTTCCACATTATGGATCTTTACCTTCTTAAATTGCTTTCTCAGAGTCATCTTCCGATTTATGTTCTTTCCTTCAAATAGTTTGCTCAGGGCATCAAACATAGATTTAGGTGTCTTTATGGAGGACGCTTGTGGTATGAGGTGATCCTTGATTGAATCAGAAATAATCCTCTTAGCCATGACCAATTTCTTTTTTTGTAAGGCCTTACCCTCATCTCCCTCTCGAACTAGAACCTCTTCATTAATGTAAGAGTCCAACTCATTTTCTTCTAGGACCAGGGAGATCCTATACTTCTAGGCTAGGAAGTTATCAGCTCCCTCAAGATTTTCATCAAGATTGGTATGATGAGACATCTTAACTAATAGACTCAAATAGAAATACGAAAGATTTATATCTTATGAGGTCAAGATGTCATAACTGTATCTAGAGCTGAACTTCTACAGTGCAGATTCACGAGCATATTAGGGTTTGACTTTCCCAAAGTTCTATCCAACAAAAAACTTTGATATTGATCTCTAAACTTCAATTTTGAGGAGGATATCAATCCACACCTGGGCTCACTAAAAAATTTGACTTCTATGGAAAGCCCTAATTTCTTGCAGCAGTGTTTGGCCAAAAACTAAAAATGCTCGGAATCAAATTCTGCTTCGAGAGAAGATGCAACATGGAGAGGAGAGTCAACCCAACATTCTTTTGCTGAAAATATGTGGAGAGAGATCCAAAAAATAGGAAGCCCTATTTTCCGCAGCTGCACAATGTCTTCTTCTTAGGTTAGCTCTGATACCATGCTATATTTTTAACATTAAAGCTACCATTATATTATGATCTTTAACTGAGATAATAACAAGCACAACACTCAAACATAAGATACAATGAACACTAATTTTTTTCTTGAGGAAACCATAAAGGAGAAAACCTTGCAACTTACTTAGAGATAGAATCAACACCAAAAGCGAAACCCAAAAACAATAAGATGATCTCCCAACAACAGTAGTCTCTCTCTCTCTTGTCCCAACAACTTCTTCTCTCTTAGTTATGCTCTACAACTAAGTGTGAGTGAGTGTGTGATAAATAGAGAGGCTCAATCTCTATTTATACTAATTCCTGACTTGACAATAACTCACTAGGGCCGACTTCTCTAGGAGATTCTAATAACCCTAGGGCCCCACAACTGCGGGAACTTTAACCCTTGAACAATAGGAGGGTTACCCACAGTGACATGACATGGCTTATTTACATTATTGAATGTCTCGATGGGAACATCGAGGCATGACATGACTCATTTACATTATAGATACTTCTTGGAATAAAAATTGGGGTACAATACATAAAATATAAAAGTGAATACATTCCAAAGTTACAAATACATCAACAATCAATATTATTGGTTACTTGTCAGAGTTCAGTTCTTAGTTAAACTTCCCATTTTGTTTGCACTGTTGTTATTGATCCATTTTACGACTTAAGTATGCCCGATGTTTTCTAATTAACATTATTCGTTAATTTACTCAATGCTTATGAATTGTATTACTTTCCTTATCATTATTATTGTCTATATCTTGTTTAGTTACTTACTTGTCCCTTGTTTCTATTTTGTAGGTTTAGCTTAGTGACGAGATTCTAGACTTATGCGTGTTCATCCTAGCATGGGCATGATGGCATACTATGTTTTCCATTATGTCTAAATGCTAAAACCATGAATTACGACTTAAACACATATGCTACATATATGAACTATCCTAAAGGGCATATGATAACATTATAAGCTTGTTGCTAAGGGACAGACGTTGTAACCCTATATGGTATTGATGCTAAGGGAGGACACTGTAATACTATATTATAGTATTAAGGGTTGCGCATACGATAAGATTGGGACTATGGTATACAAACCATGTCATTAGTATTAGCTACCACTGATTTTTAAATGGTGGCGAGACAATAGTATAGATGGTTTATCATATGACATGGTTGATTTAATGTTGATAAACGATCTTATGGTTGGGGTTTAAGGTGGTGTTAATGGCCACCAGCTGGTGCCATTAATTCCATTGAGGTTGGTGAAAACCCTTGGAAAAGGACTTGGCATTCGTTGTATGTGCATTATGGTATTGGCATTCTGGTTTAGTATGGCCTTTGTGCATTTGGAGAATGGATATGATCCCAACGATTCGCAAGTAAGCTCATCCGGATTTGTGTAAAATGTAATGCTTCATTTGGTTTTCTCCATGGCATGGTCATCCTCCTCATGCCATTGTTGATTTTTTGCAGGTGGAGATGACGACTCTCAGGGGTTTGCACATGGCTACGCTGTCGAGTTGGGATTTATCCTTTACGTCCATGGTAAACCTGCTAGAAAGAATCACTTTCCTCCTCTCGTTCTCGACATTCCTGAGTTGGAAATCTTTAGTGGTTTGGGGTTTCATGTGGCACTTATTTACTCTACCTTCTAGGTTTATGATGTAGCTTGATATGGTTTTAAATGGACTCTTGTTGATAGATTCCACATTTTTTTGGGTCTTGGCTGTACCATTACTTGTAATGGTGCCATAGCTCACAACTTTCCATTAACGTTTTAACTATTTGACTGTCCATCAAAGGGGTTTCGTGACTCTTTATGTAAATACAAGGCACATTGATTTTTAATATGAAGACCGTAATGATTTGGTATGAAATATCTATGAACTCATCAAGTGTTTAATACCGTGTAACTTGGGTTTTGTATGGCTATTTAAATTCTAAGTTTTATGTGCACTCTAATGAGATAGAATCGTGGCCTTACAGCCTGTAGAAAACTACCCTATGTATAATTTTGTTTTGGGTTATGGCTGTTTGCAGAGCACTCTGTTCATTTGGTTTGTATGTTGAGTAGGGAGCTTCTAGATCTTGGCCATTATTCCATGGTGTACACCATTGTAACAATGGTGTCGTAGCCCATTGGCTTACCACCACGTGCTCTGCCTTAGCTTATAAATGAAGTTTATGTTTTAAAACAGAGTATTGCAATCTTAGTTTTGTATTGCCTCAACATGGGTGCAGGACATGCCATGAATGGAATGCGCCTATTCCAATGACTGCAATAGCCTCTAGTTGGTAATTTAATGTAAAAGGTTTACTTGGAAGAAATAAGCCTATGACAGCCCGGGGTTATGACGACCCATGATATCGATTTGGGTTAAAGCATGACTATGTGATTAGTTGAAACTTGTCTGAGGCTGTAACTAGGGTCCTTACGAACTTGCTATTAGAGTAAGCATTGTTTGGTTAAAGGGTTGTGGCTTAGCTTGAAAGTGTAGCCTGCACATACTAGATGTATAGCACGAATTGTATAGAGATGGTTATGTGATTGCTTACTGTTTGGTTTTGAAAAGTTTACGAATATATTAATGTTAATGACTTGGGTTTAGACATCTACAGGATTCAATGTCGTTACCTCTTGATGAAAAAATGGGTTTTAATTGTTTAAATGTTTAACATGATACGTTTGGTTATGTGTAGATTTTAAAATAATACAGAGTTTAATAATGGACCACATGGATGGTCACGATGCCTTCTCTGTTTGGTTAATTTTGATTATGTTGATTAAAATGGAATGTTATGATATTTAATTTGTTCTTACATGATTATGTAGAGAATACATTAGAAGGTATTTAGGTTTTGCTCTTTAGTTTATAATAAATCAAATAGTACATAAATTATAAAACTATTTGAAGACTAATATATATATGTAATTCTATATATATATATATATATATATAGATATATTTAACCTGTACTTTTGACCTAAACTTGAATTAAAAACAACACTTTGCTCACAAATGAAATATGTCAGCAGAGTAATGCCACAGGTAGAATAGGGTAACTGATAACAAAAACTAGGTATGGTGCAGATAAACTAAACATGGAGAGTGAATCCATAAAGATGGGTGTGTATTTTGGGGGGTCTTATGAGAAAATAAATTTGATTTTTTCATGTTTTTCAACTTTGGGCAAACAAAAGTGATATTTTCATTTATAATTTCACTTTAAAGTAAAAACAAAACTTTTAGAGAATTATGTTAGCTTTCTATTCATAATTTTTTTAATTTTTTTTATTGAGATTTCATATGTTGTTTCAGAAAATGTTTGGCAGTGTGTCCTTATAAAATGAAAGGACTAAAAAATAGACATGTTTGGGTGTGCCCATAAAATAATTGTTAAAATTGTGTTTTGCAAAAATAAAATATGTTACAAAAATCTACACACAATATACTATTGCGATGATTATAAGTTTGCAACCAATGGATCTATATACTAATTATAATATCTTTTTGAATTTTACCATTGGGGAAGCCTTGTCGATTTTCAACATGTGTTTGGTTGCGCCATTTTTCTCTCAATTGACTATTAAATTTAAAAATATACGAATACCCTTTTCAAGTAGACACTCCAATTAAGCGCACCATATCTGTTTCCATTTTTTAGGTGGTGTATTTTTAAAGTTATATATTTTTCATTTCACCGCATGTTGAAAGAGATGAAACGGAACTAATTGTATCAAGTCTAGATCTCACATATACACAAAAAAATATATACCTATAGAAAGTAAATTCAATTATGAAACTAATGGTATCAAGTCCGACTGTCTATTTGTAGTGTAAGGCATCCATTTTACCTTCCGAAAATGGAGAAACCTAAAAATTGTGCAGGTTTTAGGTCTCAAAGGTTATTCGGTTGCATAATTATCCGGTCAAACAATTATTTAGCTGAAAAATGTTTTTTCCGTTATGGAACGATTATTTACAATGACAACGCAAAAAAAAATCGTCAACCCAAAAAAAATTTGTCGGCCGTATTTCTTTTTAGCTCACTTTCCTCTAGTTATCTACCATCAATGGTTGATTATCTATTCATAAACTATAATTTATCCATGCACAACAGTACAAAATAATAATACATTACAATTTATCATATTACTAGCACACCCATGAACAAAACAGGTACTTTTTCAAGGAGATACACTAGGCTGAATATATCCTTTGTCTAGTAACTCCTGTAATTATATTGTTCATTTCATTAATTCTAGGATACTCATATGATATGGAGCTCATGATACTAGTGTTGAAAATTACATTAGATCTATGTTAAAATCTAAATATCATTTAGGTGGTAATACTGATATCTTATCACAAAATACAACTTCAAATTCCTTTAAAATAAGAAATTGTTCCAATTCCATTTTTTATTTTTTGGGCTCAAATTCTTTAATTTTGATTCTATAAAATTGACGCCCTTTCCTAATACACTTTTTATGTTGTAGTGCTGAAATTTTTCGTGTAGATAAATGTCTATACATTTAATTCATTGTATGATACTTATCCTCCTCTTCCACACTACTAAAATTTTTATGTAAATAGTCAATAACAACTTTATGAGATTCTATCCAATCCATACCTATCAAAATGTCATAGGATCCTAGGGGAAGTATATTTAAATTAATTGAGGTATCCGAGTCATTAAAAACTAATAACAAATATTTAACTATCTCCGTAACTTTTCTTTTTACCTTTGTTTTCAGTTATACGAACAATGCATTTGTTGTTTTTCCTTACTAAGTTTACACTTTTCAACTACTTTTGGTGCAATGTAACTTAAAATAGACCATGAATAAATAAGTATAGAAACATGTATCTTCAAAACTTTCTCTTCTACTTTCAACATGGTTGATTGATGGTCCACCTGCCAATATTCCAAAGAAACATTAACTATAGGGATATTCCTGGCTATGTCATTCACAGTAGAAGCTTCTTGCAACATGCTTACAGGTTACTATTCCATCCTCCACTAGAAGTTTAGATACTCTTTACCCCATTGCTATTGGTTGAACCTCACCTATTTTAATTTTTATCAGTATGACCTCTTGTTACTTTTCCAAAAGGTGAGGGTTTAAATCATTTCCTACGTTGATCAATATTTTTAATTTTTTTTATTTTTCCAACTTCTACTCAATTTGGATATTTGTTTCAACAAATGTTAGCACAACTAGGACTTTCTAATTGCTTCCTCCATTGTTGAGGAATTTCAAACACAACCTTTTCCTTATACACTAGGGGTAAACAACTGATAAAACTGTATACCTTAGCTTTTTCAACTCTTAGGTATGGTACATATTGTTGTAAATTTAGAAAATCGCTTACAAATTCTTCCATGGTTAACAATCCTAGTCTCAAATCATTGAATTATTGGTCTTTCTCATCATAATATCTTTTTGACATATACATTTTTTCAATAGTTTTAAAAAAAAATTCCAACTCAACTCTTTACTACGTATGTTACTGACAGTCTTAGCCTCCTTCCACCACGAAGTAGATTTAACAACCAAAATTCTATCGCTTCCTCAAATTGTCCATAAAACATGGAGGGCCTTAACTTTTTGAATTCTCCCTATAACTCTACAACTCTTTCTTTTTCGTTCTTTTGTATTCATTTCATCACCTTTCTGTAAATCCTGGGGGTTATATAGGAATGTTATTTGTAGTCTCCTCACTACTAAAATGTGTAGTGCTCCTTTTCATTTCTTGTAAGGAACATAAAATAAATATAATAATTAAATTGATAATGTTACCTTAGTATAAAAAAGTATTAAAATTCATAATCAAGTTGCTAATTTTACCTTAGTAATAAAAAACATTTCTATAAAAACTTTCTAACATTTCTAACATTCTCAATTTCTCAACACTACATCCACAATCATACATAAAATTAATAATACATACTTTCATATATTTTGCACCTATAAAAACTTCCTAACATTCCTAACCTTTCCTAACATTCATATATTTGCACCCATCAAAACATTAACTCCTAACATTCCCACATTCACTCCTAACATTGACATTCTCCATATATTCATTCTTAACAATGACATTCCTCTATATTCATTCTTACATTCATTTATACATTCATATATTTGCACCTATAAAAACTTCCTAACATTCCTAACGTTTCTTAACATTCATTTCAAACATTCATATATTTGCACTTATCAAAACTTCCTAACATTAACATTTCCATATTCATTCCCCATATATTCATTATTAACATTATATTGCACTTATCAAAGAATTCATTCCTACCATTCCCCTATTTCCACATTCACTCCTATCATTGCACCTATCAAAAAATTCACTCCCAACATTCCCCCATTCCCCCATTCACTCCTAACATTGCACCTATCAAAACTTCCTAACATTCCTAACATTAACATTTCCATATTCATTCTTAACATTAGATTGCACCTATCAAATAAGTCATTCCTAACATTCCCCTATTTCCACATTCAATTCCAAAAGCATTTTATAATACGTTCAGTAAACAAAACAACAAATGTTATAATTATAAGACAAGATGCATAACCCAAACCTCAATATCTGCAGTGTATAAAAATGACAGCAGAGGGAAAAAAATGTGTGGATCAAACATCATTACAACCAGAATTTGCCCAACATAAAGAACAACATAAAAGGGCCACAAATGAAACACTGTATATGTGGTTCACCCCTAACCTGGGGTTACGTCCACCAAAATCGTCACCTCATATTATTCATGCAAAAATTCGTATTACATTCTGCAAATTCATTGCTTCCATTCTTCTCTTTCCTAGAGCATATCTCAGATATCTACTAAAGAAAAATTGAAATTATGAATTAGATGAATCGTACAGGTATGACTCTATATGCATCACTTAAATCCCCAAATTATCGACACATCTACCTATATAGATCATAAAACATTTGCATAAATCCATGCAAGAATTAGGAAAGTATAACAGAGTAAAAGAACAAAACATTAGTGTTTCTATCTAATCAATATCTACTGGGAAACCCAATCCATAACTTATCAAAATGTATGCATGTGTCTAGTCTCAAAGTGCGGCTAGGGAAAGATTCCTAACTCTTTCTTGTTGAAGTCAAATATTTAGTACCGAATCTAGAAAAATACTTATCCAAAGAAAATAAAATCCCAAAATGATGGAGTGTTGGATCGGGAAACCCTCATCAGTAACATGCGACCAAGGGTTACAATACCCTAATACATTGAAATAGCTACATGACTCAACAAAAAAAACATGTTTCGACAGCTTAGAACAAGTCTATGGAGCTTAATTTTTTTTCCAATAAACAGTATCAAATAAAAGGGGCAAATGCAGGACCTAGAAAATCAATGAGGTGTTTAGATCCTCCAAACTACATCAAAACATATGCATGGCAGCCCAATGATCACAAAATTGATGTTTAAGATAACAACTCTAGGTGCGCAATGAGGATTGATGGACATATATATATATATATATATATATATATCCATTTGGAGAAAAGGGAGCCCTAGGTATAAATCCAAATCCCAAGCAGGGGTGCATCACTCCAAGCACCTATGGCCTGAACCCGAGGTGTGTAACTGATTTCCAATCCACATAGAGGTTCATATTAGATAACATAAAAAAATACACCAATTTAGTTTTACAAACAATCAAGCTTGGATCTGTTATTAGACCAACAAGTAGAAGGATAATTACCCTACCGATCTTCTTCGGAAACAAACATTCATGGATCTGTGAACAACACGCAGAAGGGTATTGGCAGACCAAATTTAGTGGGGACCAAAAGACAGATCCAAAATCATTTAATAAATAAAGCAGGAATGAGGGCTATCACTGCCGATCGAGCACTGATTCGTTGGAAGACACCTTAGAAGTGTTTGAGATGGTCTTTAATAGAAAACGACCTACATTTTAAGCAAAATTGTCAGCATAAAATAATGTTTTCTGAAACCTTTAAATTAGGATCAGGTCATGGATAAACCAGCGGTTATAACCCCTAGAAATTTTGCAGTTAACAACTTATGATACATACAATGCATTTCAATGGGTCACCCTGCCATATTAAATATCATTGTATGATATACATATAAGAAAATTACTGGCTTGAAGTTTACCTCCAATGATCAGATGAGGAGAGTGGGGCGTCATATCCACTATGCGTTGCCATATTTACTCTCTACAAAAAAAAATCTTGTCCAAGGACTGGAATGCTCCGGGGTCATATCATATTCATGAGTTCTCTCTATGGTAAAAGCATAAAATGCTCCAAAAAGACAATGCTCCCCCATGGAAACCACCCATTTGATTTTCTCTTTTTTTTTGCAGAGGGTATCCCCTCCCATCCCTCGACTTCTCTTCTCAAAAGTAGCAGAACTCTTTGCTTTTCGACCTCCAAGAGAAAGGCTACCACTCTAAATTTCAATCCCCTCATGGTTGATGCTCACTCGTGAGATTATATTTTTCCTCGGCGAATCTCTTCTCCCTTATAGCATGGGGAAGGCCAACTTTTTAGCTAGGATTTTTTTTTTTAAACCTTTCACCCTTTATGTATTTATCGTTTATCTTAAATATATATCAGCACCATGATTTAGGGTTACTATTTCAAGGTGGTTATGCCTATAAGTTAATTAGGGCATAATATATGTTAATATATAATAGTCCACCTCCTATTGGTAAGGAGAAATCCTTCAATGAATACTATTGGTTTTTTATTTAGCAATAAAACCATTATGTATATAAGTAGGCTCCTAGCATCCCTCATACTTATAGGGATAACATTCAGTTGTCTTAAAGGTCTAAATTCATAAAGGAAACTATTAAGCTTCCTCATGAGGCAGGTGGAAGCCTCGTTTACCCATATGCGTGAGTAGATGCTTTAGTACCTATATCTATAACCTAAAATACTGAGTATGTCTTCATGAATCATAGCTACTTATTTTGACATCTAAGCAATTTTATCCATAGAACATTATTCTCTTTGTTTTTCCCTTACATCTCTATAACTTTGTTTTCTTTTGTGAGGTGAGAGTGAGCGCTTGAGCACTTTGGCTCCTAGGTTCACTCAAGGTGTCTTCTTATTTATCCAAATAATATGGATCAATCTTTCAAATACGTAGGGAAATGATGAGTGTGGAATTACTGCAAACGACTTAAGTCTATGGTAAGCCTCCATCCTCACCGTAGTCAATAATATGGTAATCCTGCTTAGCTTAATCATACTTGTAGCTAAAGGCTAGGCTACAACATTTTTGTTGGGATAATTATGGAAATGAATAGGAAGTCCCTAACCACACTCTTTTTCCCTCATAGTTTCATTTTTCATCGTTAGGCTCTGTTCTCATCCTAAGCCTACAGCTTCGAACTTATATTGTATTATTTTCGTCATCTTTACTGGTGGGGCCTTGGCCTTGAGCTCCTCACTAGAAGAATAAGTACAACATACATTTACTATCATCAATTACCTAAGGGTATATGAGGGACATTAAATCCTTCCCCCCTAAAATTAACACCGTCCTCGAGGTTCTTGTCCTTCAACCATTTCCTTCTTCCTTGAGTTGTCCTTTTTGCTTCGTTTGTTCTGTTCTGATCTCCTTTGATATTACTTGATATTTTTTGGTAGTTCGCTATCGTTGAGGTCCTGTAGCTTCCTGCACAAGGTTTAAGTCTAGCCCAAATTTTTATTCAGTAGTTCAGGCCAAAATTGTAATTCAACTTAAACAAAATCCATAGATCATTGTAACAATATACAATTTATTAGTTTTTCATTGGTGACATAATTCCCAATCATTTTCATAATGTAATTCATTCATCAATAAAACATAATTACTACCCTTTTGGGGGTTGGCCCAACCCTTGGATAGTTATGTCATCCTCGACCAGAGGAAGGATCCTTTCTTTATTTTTATTTTTTCACATTAAGCAGGTAACATTCTCTTGGAAATTCATTTAACACGTTTTTATGTTTCTTATGTTTTTCCAAACTCCCTTTCAGTTCCTTTTTCCCTTCTAGTGTGGACTTACAATAATTCTAAGGTTACTCTCCCTTTTAACCACTAGTTAAAAATTTTCTCCTCAGCGACATCAAACAGCGTCCTGCCTCTCCAGATGTCCAAATGTTTGCCTAGACATTTTTGCCACGCCATATGCCTAACACCAATGTGCTCACGCAGCAATCGCTTTCCTAACACCATTGTGCTCCTGCAGCATATATGCCTAACACTAGTGTGCTCACGCATCAATCACTTGCATAACACAATGGTGCTCCCGCGGCATCCAAATTTTTCTTATTCATATTTAGTATAAATTTTAACCTTGATTATTGCAACACACACTCCTTGGTGCTTGCATGTCTTTACTGTCATTGTCCCGATTCATGAATCAGCTACATGGTCAGTCAAAGCATTTATTGATAACCCAAAATTTCAATAATCAATTATCAGAATTTCATAAGTTGCAACGATTTTAATCGATGTTCATGAGCTATTTAACCTTGTAAATCATCTAGAAAAATTACTCCTTACTCTTTTCTGAGTAATTGAGCACAACTTACCTATGCAGGAAGATTTATCTACCATAATGTACATCGATTGTAACAATGGTTATAATCTTGGTGAAGCCTGCAATATTAGTATGTAAACAACATCATCCACAGTTAGTCCTTGGCTATAAACCTCGGGTTTTTGACAATTAAGTAAAACATACTTAACCTCATGATCTATTGCAGCAATATATATTTATATATATATTTCTAACATCCAGCTCCAACTGACAATGTTCATGGCATGTCCTGCTATGTTAGCATACAACATTATACAACATTCATCAACTCACTTATTTCTAATATCAATATCTTTATATAATCAAATCCATGTAAGCTCTTAAAATGTTAATCTCCATATGACCCAAGAAACAACAATGCTATCAAATTCTCAATGGTTTTAATCACAAGATTACCAACAAGATCCTTCCATCGAGCCCTAGAATCAATTCTAGGGTTCTTACTAGAATCTACAAATAGAGATATGATATCAATAAGCATCCATTCCAACAAACAGTCTATTGGGCTACTAGATCAATACCCAAAATGAAACTACCATCCATGAGAAAATCAAAACATAAGACAGTCCAAAGTCAAAACTCTAATCCAAGCACAAGGAACCTATTCTAGAACATTCACCAATAAGATCATGACTCTAAGAATTCATTTAATTAAAAATTATGAATCTAGTACTTGTAACTATACAAAGACCTTTCAGTATGTATAACATCTTTCACAAGTATCCAAAATAGCCCTAGCAAGATCAACAAGGATCAGGAAGTAAATTTGCCAATCTATCTCTTTAAGGATTTCAACGCTCAATGCAGCACTATCATGAACATAAAGAGATAGGGGTTGATTTAGATTCACTTTAGTGAAAAAGCAATAGGTTTTAAAACTTCAATACCTCTATTAATGGATTTATAACCACAACATCATGATCAACTTTCAATCCTTCATTTTGCTACCATGTCAAGAAATGTGTCAAACCTTCTTTAAGCATTAAATCAGATCCTTAGTATTTAGGTCGCAATAGAGGAGAATAAGTGTGGAAGGAAAATTTTACCAATAATCAGATTTCAATTAGTATACTTTCAGCAACCAAATTCATAATCGATGCCCATGTAATCGATTTAATTTGGAAGCCAAATCAGGATTTCAATCTAAATATTCAACCAAAAGATCAATCTTTTACCTATATTAGCAACAATCCAATATAATCAACGTTTTACTGTCAATGTTATCAACCAAATTTTCAATAGGTAGTGAACTCAGATATGAACCAAATGATACTAATGTTAAGTGCAAAGTCATTGGAGGACTAGCTTCATTCACTTTCAAGCATTTCATACTTGATGATTTAGCGCAATTTGTTTTTTTTTTGTTTACATGAAATACGAAAATAGGTGTTTCATTTTGAATATAGTGTTAGTATATATATATATTTTTAATACCACTAACATTCAAATATAATTAACAATTGCTCATCTATGTTTGGATTGCGACCAGGAAATGGACATTGCAATTCTCCACCATACCTCCCAAAAAAAAAACAGAATTGGATATCTTTCATTTAAGGTTAAATATAGGTTCAGAATACTATTACCCACTTTCATGAACCTTTTTAATGCTTACACACATGTTTTAAAAAACCAGTAATTATTTTAACATGATGGAATATAATAAGATTTCGGTATGTAATACTACTTATACGCTAGTACCTAAATTTTAAGGTGTTAACCTAACTCACCTTAAAACACCACATCATAAAAGAGTCATATTCCCACTCTTTAAATTTTAGTTTTAGATGTGGCACAAGTATTTTCTCATATTACCTGAAATAAACCAATACCCTAAGGCGTATTTGTTAGGCTGAGTTCTCCACTCTACTTCCACTAGGATAATTTAGGTTCAGCCTAAGAAGGAGCTTTAAACTTTTAGACTTTCCTTTTTGTATAAGATTATGTGTGTATAATTTCAATGATACATTGGGCAATTGGTTCTGACCAATTATTATGATAGGCCTGACATTCTTATGTCTATAGTATTCTTACTCGTGACAAGTGTTCTTTAAAATTTCCTAAAACTGGAATTTCTATGCTACTCATTGCTTAGGGTTTTCGGTCTCTTTGCAAATATTTACAGGATCAATACTCTTCGAAAATAAGCACAAATATTCATACAGCCTTCTAACATTTATTACGAGCATCCTATGCCTTTTCTTATCTGGGGAACCTATAGTTGGTGTCCTATTAGCACGAGTCTAACCATGATAGAAATATATAGATATTGTTACACACAATTCTGAGAAATTAACCATATTTATTTCTTGAATGTGAAAACACAAATCTTACAACAAGATGAAAGAGATACTCACAACTTTTTCAATACCTTTTGCCATGATTTGTTTGTCTTATGTCTCTCTCGTTACCTCCTTCGACCTTTGGAGGCCCACTCGGACAACTTATCCCCCACATTCCTCATTGTCATGCATTCAAAACCAAAACATTCACTCAGTTAGAACCATCCATCTTCATGCTTCCTAACTACATGATGAACCCAACTAGCCCCAAGTGTTGTCACTCTAACTCTGATACCATCTGTAACATAACCCTTATACCTTAATGCCATTATGAGTGAAATTGGGTAGAAGTGTCGATTGTTTTACTGTTACTACCAGAGAGTAAATCATTTTAGCATCAAATTTCATAATGGCCTTTCAACGAAAATATGCCAAATCAAAATTCGATAAAACAATGCATTCGACAATACATATCCATGCTCCTTCTCAGAAAACCAAACATGCAAGTTACATTTTATTTTCTACTGTATGAGACTCCAAGTCATAAAATTAATTATCATATTCTTTGATTTGCATTTCTCATTTGTCTTATCAAAAGAGAATTTATACCCGTGTTCCTCTAGAGTTCAGATTTTTATCGAAATATGATTGTCAACTTGTTCAATTAATACCGAAAAACCTTCATATAAAACCATAATCTAAGAGCAGACTTTGATGCAACCTCATCTTTCTAACACATCTTTCAATGCACGGTTCACCTTACAACCATTACTTATTTGTTCTACATTTGCCAGTCACAATAATAACATAAATTCGTGACCTACAATGCATTCAAAGTTTTCACATGAATAAGACTTTCCTCCATAGATACTTATATTTATTCATATTAATAGCATAACCTTGGAAATACCCTATCAATGATATTTTAAACATGGAAAACCTAAATCATCATTCTTAACTTGCAAAAGGTGCAGTTACAAAAGCATTTCATAAGACGTTCAGTACACAAAACAACAAATCTTATAATTATAAGACAAGATGCATAACCCAAACCTCAATATCTGCAGGGTATAAAAATGCTAGCAAAGGGAAAAACATGTGTGGATCAAACATCATTACAAGCAACATTTTCCCAACATAAAGCACAACATAAAAGGGCCACAAATGAAACATTATATACATGGTTCACCCCTAACCCGAGGTTACGTCCACCAAAATCATCACCTCATATTATTCATGCAAAGAGTTGTATTACATTCTACAACTTCATTTTTTCCATTCTTCTTTTTCCGAGAGCATATCTCAGATATCTACTAAAGAAAAACTGGAATTATGAATTACATGAATCGTACAGGTATGACTCTATATGCATCACTTTAAATCCCCAAATTATCGACACAGCTACCTATACAGCTCATAAAACATTCGCATAAATCCATGCAAGACATAGGAAAATATAACAGAGTAAAAGAACAACACATTAGTGTTTCTATGTAATCAACATCTACTGGGAAACAAAATTCTTAACTTATCAAAAGGTATGCCTATGTCTAGTCTCAAAGTGTAGTTAGGGAAATATTCCTAACTCTTGCTCGTTGAAGTCAAATATTTAGTTCCGAGGCCAGAAAAATACTTATCCAAAGAAAATAAAATCCCAAAAGGATGGAGTGTTCGATCGGGAAACCCTCATCAGTAAAATGTGACCCAGGGTTACAATACCCTAATACATTGAAACAACCACATGACTCCACACAAAAAAAAACATGCTGCCACAGCTTAGAACCGGTCTATGGAGCTTAAATTGTTTTTTCCAATAAACAGTATCAAATAGAAAGGGAAAACACAGGGCCTGGAAAATCAAAGAGGTGTTTAGATCCTCCAAACTACATCAAAACGTATGCATGGCAGCCCACTGATCACAAAATTGATGTCTGTGATAACAACTATAGGAGTGCCATAAGGATCGATGGACACACACAC
>LPNX011105630.1:775501-797103 GCA_001517045.1 Pseudotsuga menziesii
GCATCACTCCAAGCACCTATGGCCTGAACCCAAGGCAAGTAACTGATTTCCAATCCACATGGAGGTTCATATCAGATAACATAAGAAAATACACCGATCTACTTTTGCAAACAATCAAGCTTGGATCTGTTATCATACCAACACGCAGAAGGATAATTACCCTACCGATCTTCTTTAGAAACAAACAGTTGTGGATCTATGATCAACACGTAGAAGGATATTGGCAGACCAAATTTAATGGGGAGAAAAAGACAGATCCAAAATCATTTAATAAATAAAGTAGGAACGAGGTTTATCGCTGCCGATCGAGAACCAATTCGTTGGATGGTGCCTTGGAAGGGTTTGAGATGGTCTATAATAGAAAATGACCTACGTTTTAAGAAAAATTGTCACCATAAAAGAATGTTTTCTCAAACCTCTAAATTAGGATCAGGTCATGGATTAACCAACGGTTATCACCCCTAGAAATTTTGCAGTTAACAACTTATAATACATATAATGCATTTCAATGGGTTTCACTACCATACTAAATATCATTGTATGATATACATATAAGAAAATTACTGGCTTGAAGTTTACCTCCAATGATCGGATAGGGAGAGTGGGGGGTCATATCCACTATGCATTGCCATCTTTACTCTCTGGAAAACAAAATGTTTTCCAAGGATTGGAATGCTCTAGAGTCATATCATGTTCATGAGGTCGCTCTGTGGTAAAAGCAAAAAATGCTCCCAAAAGACAACATGCCCCCATGGAAACCACCCATTTGATTTTCTCTTTTTTTTTGCAGAGGGTATCCCCTCCCCTCCCTTCTCTTCTCTTCTCAAAAGTAGCATAACTCTCTGCTTTTTGACCTCCAAGAGAAAGGCTGCCTCTCTAACATTCAATCCCCTCATGGTTGATCCTCACTCGCGAGATGATATTTTTCTTCGGCAAATCTCTTCTCCCTTATAGCATGGGGAAGGCCAACTTTTTATCTAGGACTTTTTTTTAAAAACCTTTCACCCTCTATGTCTTTATATTTTAGCTTAAATATATATATATCAACACCATGCTTTAGGGTTACTATTTCAAAGTGGTTATGCCTATAACTTAATTAAGGCATAATATATGTTAATATATAACGGTCCACCTTCTAGTGGTAAGGAGAAATCCTTCGGTGAATACTATTGGTTTTTTATTTAGAAATAAAACCATTATGTATATAAGTAGGCTCCTAGCATCCCTCGTACTTATAGGGATAACGTTCAGTTGTCTTGAAAGTCTAAATTCATAAAGGAAACTATTAAGCTTCCTCATGGGGTAGGTAGAAGCCTCGTTTACCTATATGCGTGAGTAGATGCTTTAGTACTTGTATTTATAACCTGAAGTACTAAGTATGTCTTCATGACTCATAGCTACTTATTTTTACATCTAACCAATTTAATCCATAGAACAATATTCTCTTTGTCTTTCCCTTACATATCTATAACTTTGTTTTCTTTTGCGAGGCGAGAGTGAGCGCTTGAGCACTTTGGTTCCTAGGTTCGCTCAAGGAGCCTTCTTATTTATCCATATAAGATGGATCAATCTTTCCAATATGTAGGGAAATGATGAGAGTGGAATTAATGAAAACGACTTAAGTCTAAGGTAAGCCTCCATCCTCACCATAGTCAATAATATGGTAATCCTCCTTAGCTTAATCATACTTGTAGCTAAAGGCTAGGACATGGTAGTTTAGTTGGGATAATTATGGCAATGAATAGGAAATCCCTAACCACACTCTTTTTCCCTCATATGTTCAATTTCCATCATTAGGCTGTGTTCTTGTCCTAAGCCTACAACTTGGAACTTAGATTGTATTATTTTCATCATCTTTACTAGTGGTGCTTGGCATTGAGCTCCTCAATACAAGAATAATTACAACATATATTTATTATCATCAATTACTTAGGGGTATATGAGGGACATTACAAAATCATTCACTCCTAACATTCCCCCATTCCCACATTCACTCCTAACATTGCACCTATCAAAACATTCAATCCTAACATTCCCCAATTCCTACATTCACTCCTAACATTAACATTCCCTATATATATTCATTCTTAACATTAGATTGCACCTATTAAAACTTCATAACATTTCTATCACTCCCAACTTCTCAACAAGATACATACATAAATTTAATAATTTACATACATTCATATATTTGCATATATCAAAACTTCCTAACGTTCGTAACCTTTACATATACATGTATATAATCCATAAAAAATATCTAAGGTCAATGCATATTTATATAATCCAAAAAAAATCATGAACATGTTACTTCAATGTATATGTATATAATCCGAAAAACAATCGTGTACATGTGAGTTCAAAGTACATGTATATAATCCAAAAATTAATCTCCTCGATGTCCAAATCAACTATAATATATATATATATATCTACATAAAAAGAACAATACAAATAATTCTATAAATGGAATTCCACCACTATCCTCGACTAGGGTCTTCCCTTGGACTCGTAACAATCTGCACCATGTATAAAAACAGATTATGAATATCATAAATTATTTAAATAACTTTAAACCAAAATTAAAACATTAAAACATTAAACTAATATATCGAAGAAGATTTCAATTATTAACAAAATTACTTCCAATTCTCTATCATCCAACGAAGTCTTCTCTTTCCCTCTAAAAGGTGGTGGAGTCGACCCAAGCTACAACATATATAAAAACAATTTATAAATCTTATGAAATATTTAAAGTATTTTAAACTAAATTCAAAAAAATAAAATATTAAACTTACAATTCCAACACTATCCTCCAATGTAGTATTTCCTTTGCCTCGAAAAGATCAAAGAGACCCAAGCTTCAACATATATAAAAGCAATTTACAAATGTCAAATATTATTTTAACTATTTAAACATATCTATCAAAGAACAATTCAATTATGAACAAAATTACCTCGGTGCCAATATCCATATCCATCAAAGAACCTATATCTTCACCTGCAATTCAATATGTTCTCTTCTCTTAAAATTTAAATTTTGTTAATAAATAAATCATAGTAAAAGAAAAAAATATTAAGCTTAGCAATTAACTTGAAAAACAAAAACAAAAAAACATTAGCTCACAATATAAAAAAATCATCTAAAAAGTTCGAATCTAATGAAACCTGCATAAATAAGTCAAATTTACAATAAGATACATAGTTAAATTTAAAAATTAAAAAAAAAAAATCAAACATAAATATAAACGTGTAAATTTTAAATATACATCTCCAATATGCTCTTCTACATTTCTAGCATTTTGACTAGTGGAGACTCTAAAAATATGTTCATTTAACAATCGAGAAAACTGAAAACAATAAACATTTACGTAACGTATTTATTACTATACATCAAAAAATAATTTATCATACATAGATATAATGTAACAAAAAGTTTAATTCAAGATAAATAAATAAAAATAATAGATTGGAAGTACAAAAACCTCTCCTATACCTTATGTGTCATTAGGTATTCTATCCAAAGATATATTATGACAAAGCTTGGCACAGGCCTTTAGATCTTCAATGCCCATACAATCTAACTCATCATTTGTTTTGTAAACAAAATTTTTCCGAATAGTTGCTGGAGCCCTCTCTTGACTCAATCCAACTAGCTAGACATATTGCGTCCTTGCTCGACCTTCACCACCCTGTGTAGAATGATAAGCCTTTTGAGAACCTTTCTCTGCTTCCACACTTGTCTCCCATATATAAGTTCAAGATCCATGTTCACCCATAGATGATAAGGGGGAATCATCTCTACCACTATAGCCACGTCGATGATCAGATGAGTGTGAACTATACAATAAGCTTGAGTCCCAATGTGAAGTCGATAATATTCGATTTTCATTTTGGAAACCAACTCCCGAAGAATGTGATGACCTCCTACACTTATGTCTCAAAGGATGCTCTCTTTCCATTGGATATGATATCTACAAGTTTACACAAATATCAATTTCTACATGTTAATTAATCAACTTCAAAGACCTAGCTACTATTAAAACTAATATTTCAATGAAATATAAATAGAAAAACAAAGGTGGTGGTATGGAGAAATAACATATATAAAGACGATGAGTTTTCTTCGTGATAAGGAAGATCCCTGAATCCACTAAATACACTAGTATATGATGGTTACTATGCACACTGTATAACGTTTTGACCCTCGCACATGCCATAAACTTGTTTTGGTTCAAAGGCCAAAGGTTGAAGTGTAGAGTAAGTTAAAGCCAAACATGCATATCCATTAAATAATTTTGCAAGTTGAGAGGTGAAAAATGAGGCGATATAGTGTGTCAGGCATAAGTATCTAGGACTACAATTCGAGAGGCGTAATTCCTCAATCAGTAAAGGCCAAACCTTCTACATGTTAATTAATCAACTTCAAAGACCTAGCAACTATAAAAACCAATATTTCAATAAGGACCTAGATATAACTAATATTATCTAATACTTCTTTAACTACATGTGCATGAACTATGTTTTGCTAAGTATAAAATATAGTCTAAGGCAAGTGCAAGTACTTACCTACTCTACAGATAGACACTACTACTGGCTACTAGCTACCTAGTCGTTGTATAGTTGTTAGTGAGAGCATCACTATTAAATATAGATAGAGCTTTTATTTCTTCAACTAAACTTATATGTATTTTGGTAGAAAGATCAGAGATAATTGAATATACTGTTATTATACTCATCATTCTACGATCTCAAATATTTGGGGGTTCAAAAATATCGTAGGTGAATTAGCTAGCTCATCCCTGAATCTCATAGAGAGAAAATATTTATAGATTATTTTACGTTGCAGTCTCGATCAAACTGACATAATCTCGTAATACATATCTGGCATTTCTTTCCTTCTCTTCATTTCTCAGCTTTAAATACTTCCACTTCCCTTCTTCTAGGATCTGGAGTGTTTACAATGAATTATATATCCTAGCACCTCTAGTTGTATAAAGAAATGAAGAGTAAGGGAAGTGAATCAACTGACTGCTATCAATCAGCTATTGTGATTTCATGGATTTATCACATAAAATGGAAAGGACATATATATTTCAACTTGGAATAAGGTGAGCGTCTAGGGCCTGACTACATACTCCTATGTATCCCCCTCCATTAGTCTAGCCTATCCCTATCATTTTACGTTACACTTATGTTTTTTTTGGTCTCCATCCCCGTAAGAAGATAAAGCAATTATTTCTTTAAACTTGCCTCTCTCTATCGAACCTTTTCTCTTTGTGTTTCGGAAAAGCATGAAATGGCAATGGAACTTAATGCAATGCATCATGGACTAAGATAGTCATAAAGTGACATGGGACTTATACTTCGGCTAGTAGTTGTATGGACTAAAGCAAGTAGTAGAGGTTATGGACAAAACTATATTGTTATTACACTACAGCTAAAGTTGTAACTCAGGAAAGACACGAAATGAAAAAGTTTTGAAATCCTGTCCCCTACCAACGAAAAAACATACAAAAATAAATTGTTTACTTAGGGAGTTGATCAACTCTGTCCAAATGGATAGAGTTGACTCAGGCAAGACATGAAATGAAAAAATTTTGAAATCTTGTCCCCTACCAACGAAAAAACATAGAAAAATAAATTGTTTACTTAGGGAGTTGATTAGCTCTGTCCATTTGGGCAGAGCTGATCAACTATGTCCATTTGGACAGAGCTTTTCAACTCTGTCCCAATGGATAGAGCTCATCAACTCTATCCATTTGGACATAGCAGATCAGCTCTTTCCATTTGGACAGAGCTACAACCTGTGCAGTCTTAAATGTCATTTAGAGATGCTACATACTGCAGCTGCATTAATGGTGACATGACTTAATCATTGCATAACTGACCAAAACTGCCTAAAGTATATATTTATATGAAGTTACTTCCCTCCCACAGATACCTTACCCTATGTAGAAACACCACGTGCTCTACGGTCCATTAACTCTCTAGTTCCCTTATTTTCCGTGACATAAAACATCAAATTTTCTGACACCCCCACCTCTGTCCATTTAAACATCCCAACCATGGATTTTTTCTTTGGTGGATTTATTTAAGCCTACATAACCATGGATTCTTTTGGATAGAGCTGTCTAAATATTCTATAAATTTTCATCTACATAGAGGATAAGAATAAACTAATTAAAAAATATAGAAAAAGAAAAAACATTAACAGATTTCAAGTTTTATGTTAAATTTTGATTAATTAAAATCATTTAAAATAAATATTACACTTAAATCCAAATTCAAAATCTAAGATCTTATATCAATAGTGCTTCATATGTTCTTTTAATTTTTTTTGCAATTACCTATATCCAAATGGACAAAGCTGTTCAACTCTGTCCATTTGGATAGAGCTGTTCAACTCTGTCCAAATTGGCAGAAATTGAACGTGTATATCAGCTATAGTATGCTATTTATGGGTGTGTAGAGGTCGGGAGTTTTCTTTTGAGGTTGTTGTAAAACTAGGGAAGTGGAATGTATGCCCTGACCATTTGTATCGGTTGGAATCCGGTGAAACTGGTATTTTTTTCGATATAAACTATATGACGGTAGCCCTTTAGGGAGAATGGATCCTATCCTAGCCCCTCTTAGAATGATTCTATCTATGATAACCGGGATTTTGTCAAGCATAAGCTTTAAGACTAGTATGATTAGAGTTTCATATATTTGTATATTATGCATAATACTACTACTTATGGAGTTCTATTACACTATGCTTAACTATGAACACTAAAGCTTGTTTCTCGTTTGTATTGGATTTGTTAGCCGCATGTTATCTATGGGAATAGTTCATGTCATGGATTCTAACCATGTAAGCTTGAATAGGCTTGTAACTCTTCATATTAAACACAGCTATATTGAACACTATGTTACTTATACCAATATAAGCTTTGATTACACTCTATTCTATGAGCTTATGTTGTGCTTATAACTAACCTGTATTGATTAGGGAAACTATATAAGTCTAACCTTCATAACCAGTAATGGAATCACTTCTATTACATTAGTTTACTACCATTGTAATTATGAGCTTAGAGATTACGTGAATACAATAGGTGGAATCATTGAACATAATAGAATGGTTACCCGTGTTAATCATGTGTAATATGAAACTAGCACATAAGCTAAGCTGTACTGCTATTACTCTATACTAATTATATAATATATAAAGGTAATCATGTAGATACTTCTGTGTATGCTAGATTTTAGGATCTTTAAATTTAGAGAACAAAAAGCACAGTAATCAAACATAAGAGATAATGAACACAGTGTTTTTCTTCAGGGAAAACATAAATGGAGAAAACCCCGCAACTTCCTCAGAGATAGAATTAGCACCAAAGTAAAACGCAAAAATAGTAAGACAATCTCCCAACAACAGTAAGCTCTTTCCTCTTGCCCCAGTGTCTTTCTCTTCCTCAGCTATGCACTAAAACTGAGTGTGGATGAGATGTGTGATAAATAGAGAGGTCACCTCTCTATTTATACTGATTATGGACATGACTAAAACCCTACTAGCACGAACCTCAATAGGAGAGTCTAATAACCCTATTGCATCGGAACTGTGGGGACTTTAACCCTTAAACAATAGGAGGGTTACCCATAATGACTTGACATGACTTGTTTACATTATAGATCCTCCTGATAGGAACACCAGGGCATGACATGACACAAGTACATCCTGGAATAAACATCGGGTTATAATATATAAGAAATACGAGTGAATACATTCCAAAGTTACAATTACATGAACACTCCCTCCTAACTAGGAAGATATTCTTTTAACACAATTTTCATCACTGGTCTTCTTCTCTAGATTATCTCATCATCTGTATATTCAAGTCATATTTGTCTTCAAGTCTTTTTCATCTTCAAGTCATCTTCATATTCGAATGTGGATCATCATGGGATCTAGATCATCATCACTGGATCTGGATCATCACTGGATCTAGATCATCATCACTGGATCTAGATCATCACTTGATCTCGATCATCTCTAGAGCATCATCTCTAGATTTGGATCATCCCTCGATCTGGATCATCTCTGCTGGATCATCAATACTGAATCTTCACAGGTGCTATCTCATGATTCTTCTCATCACAGGAAGTTTTACAGAGCCAACCCTTTTTCATTATGGATGTAGGCCTAGAAACCATTTAGGTCTTATTCAATGCTTATATATGACACTTAAGTCAAAATGGCCTGCACAGCACTTACATCTAACCTAATCATCAGGAAGGCATGCCCAACACTCACATCTGATCATATAAGAACTAATCCTATAATCATCTTAGAAAGGCCTAGCACTCACATCCATTCAACCAATGATGGGAATGGCCCAACACTTACACTTGGCCATGCGAGGAACCAATCCTCCATGAAAAAAGGATCTACACTTACATCTGATCAACCACTGATCAAAGAAAGGAAATTACACTTACATCTGATCAACCAATGATCAAAGAAAGGCAAAGTACTTATATCTGATCAACGAATGATCGAATAAAGGCTCATTATTTATATCTGATCAGCCAATGATCGAGGAAGGGCTCTGCACTTACATCCTACACATGTGAGGAACCAATCCAACATGCATGTTCGAAAAGGCATGTACTCACATCTAATCTTGTAGGAACCAATCCTATAGTCATATCAGAATAGCCCCCAGTCCCAGATTGAGCTACCTGATAACTGACTAGGTGCCTCTAGTCTCCAAGAGAATGGAATTTTCCCTTACATCTGTCCCACTTGAAGTAATGGCCATCCCTCACATCTGACCATGGAAGGAACCACTCCTCTCAGCATGTCAGAATGGCTATAGGTCTCATTACTTTCCATTGGAGGAAACCTTGATCTGGAGAACACCAAGCTTCTCCCTAAAGTACTTGAACTTCACCCTAGCCAATGGATTTGTCAACACATCAGCTATATGTTCCTCTATCGCAACATATTGGAGCTTCAATGCTCCCTTCTACACGATATCCTTGATATAGTGATACTTGATCTCGATATGCTTCAACTTGTCATGGAACACTGGATTCTATGACAACTTCACACAACTTCGGTTGTCACAATGTATACAAGTAGCATCCATCTAGCGATCAAATAGATCTAACAGTAGCTTCCTCAACCATACTACCTCACAACTAGCTGAACAAGCTGCGACATACTCTGCTTCAGATGTACTCAGTGCCACATAGGATTGTTTCCTGCTAAACCAAGAGATCACACCTGGTCCCATACTAGAGCAACAGACTTAAGTGTTTTTCCTATCGATGGCACTACTTGCCCAATCTGAATCAACCTAACCATCCAGGTTAATCTTCTGATTCACCTCGTAGTTGATCCCATAATCAATTGTACCTCTCAGGTACCTCAGAATGTGCTATGCAACAATCAAGTGAACATGTCTCAGATCTATCAAGAACTCTCTCAAGGTGTTCATAGCAAATCAAATGTATGGTCTTGTGTTCATCAGCTACATCACGGACCCAATCATCTGACGACACATCATGCAATCAACCGTCTCTGATGAAGCATTACTCAATAGCTTCAGGTTCGATGCCATAGGTGTGTCCATAGCCTTGTAGTCCATCATCCAAAACCTCTTTAGGATCTCTAATGCATACTTCCCTTGTTTGAGGTAGATTCCATCGGCATTCTGCCATACCTCCATACCTAGAAAATAATGCATCTTACCCAATTCCTTCATTCAAAACTCGACAACAAGCTTTCTCTTTGTATCAGCAATAAACCCATCCATACCTATTACAAACAGATCATCTACATTAAGTAGAAGCATCACTAGGTTTCCATCTTCAACCTTGTAGTAAAGGTTGGAATCTGTGTTACTCTTGGTAAAGTTCAAACCGGATAGAAAGCTATCAATTCTACCGTACCATGTCCTTGGTGCCTGTTTCAAACTATACAGTACTTTCTTCAATTCGCACATATGAGTCTCCCTGTCATGTGTCTCAAAACTGAGTGGTTGTTCTACATACACTTCCTTTTCCACTACACCATTCAAGAAATCAATCTTGACATCCATTTGGTATATCTCCTATTTCACTAATGCAGCCAAAGCAAGTACTATTCTAATGGAAGTGTATCTAGCCACAAGAGAAAAGGTTTCTTCATAATCTATTCCTTAATTCTATGAGAAACCACGAGTCACAAATCTTGCCTTATATTTTTCAATGCTACCGTCTGCAGCATCCTTGATCTTGTAGATCCATTAGGAAGTTACAACTGACTTCCCTTCTGGTCTTGGGACAACATCCCAAACATCATTCTTGATGATCTATTGATACTCTTTGATCATAGAATCCTTCCATTCTTTCCGTTCTGCTGCTTCTTCATAGTTGGAAGGTTCTTTATTGATAACATCACATAGTAAAGCTACATATCTGGAGCAGCCTCTGGTTCTCTTTCTTTCTTTGTGATTCTCTTTTGGAGCCCCATATATTTCCACACCTTGGATAATTTCTTGTACCCAAGTAGTTTTCCTCTTACGAGGATTCTTCATTAGAGGAAATTTCAACTCAAAATGGGCCTCCTAAAAAAATTAATAAAATAATAGTTAAAATAATAAAATAATATTTTTAATTTTGGAGGAAGAAAAGAAAAAAACTAGTTTTTTGTTTAAATTTTCGACATATCTCCCCGTGTTTTTACTCAAACTTTGATCATGAGAGCTCGTTGGATGCAAAATTTAATTCCACATCCAATGAGCTCTCGCGATCCAAATTTGAGTAAAAACACGAGGAGATATGTCAAAAATACAAACAAAAAAGTAGTTTTTTTTATGATACCTATCCCCAAATTTATATTTAAAAAGTGTTTAAGACCTATATGGTATTTCAAATTTAAGGCAATTTCATTGGATAACACATGATGACATGGAATTTGAGTTAAGGTTAATAGGCCCATTTTGAGTTGAAACTTCCTCTAATGCTCCTTGCTTGGATCTACAGGTCTCTATGGTTCTTCAAATTTTTGATCTTCTTCTTGAATTTCTTCATTCATGGTTGTATCATGAATTCTGGGTGCTTCTACTTCTTCAGTATCTTTAGCAGGTCTCTTTCTAGATTTGCTGTAAGTTGTGTCTTCATTAAATGTTACATCCCTATTGATGTTAATCTTCTTGAATCCTGGGAAGTATATTCCGTAAGCCTTTGAGCTTTCATAGTATCCCACAAATATACCCTTCTTTACTAAAGGATCTAGTTTTGTTCTCTTTTCTTTTGGTATGTGTATGTACATTGGACAGCCGAATATTCGGAGATGGCTGGCTTCTGGTTTCTTGTTGGAGAAGACTTCTTCAGGAGTCTTGTTATCGAGTACTCTGTGTGGATTATGGTTATGTACATACACCGTTGTTCTGGCTACTTTTGCACATAGATGCATAGGAAGATCTTGATCATGAAGCACTTCTCTTGCAATTTCCATGATGGTTCTATTTTTCCTTTGTGCAACCCCATTCTATTGTGGATTCTAAGGAGTGGAAAACTCCCTCTTAATCGCTGATTCTTTGCATAAGTCTTTGAATTCATTTGATGTGAATTATCCATCATTATCTAATTGAAAGGTCTTGATCTTCTTTTCTGTGTGGTTCTCAATCAAGGATTTGAATTTCTTGAACTTGCTGATGGCCCTTCAGCTTGTATAAGTCTCCTTCTTGTTCTCCAAACACTATTGGATTATCAATAGTCTTTCCCCTTGGCCACATGATGACTTGGCCATCTACAAATGCAACCCTCATACCTTTTACATCCAATGCTGATATGGATAGAATATTCTTCTTCAATCCGTGTACAAACAAGACATCTTTCATTTTTATATATTTTCTAGAGTCTAGCTTGTAGGAGGATTCGCCACTACCTTTTATGGGATATTGGTAGCCATCCCTAAGCTTCACCTTATGGAGTAAATTTGTTTGGATAGTTTCTCAAAGGATTACTTAAACCCTGTCATGTGCTTGCAAGCCCCACTGTCAATAAGACAATCTTTTCTTCCATGCGTGACAGTTCCCATGAGAGTAGAGATCAGAACATATTCATCTTCACTTGAAGAGTCTTCACTTTCTTGTTTTACTCTCTTCCTGGGACGATCATAATCCTCAGTAGTGTGAGCATGATTTCTTCTTTTGGATTTCCTCTTCTTCTTGGATCCATTCTTATTCTTGGGACAGTTTCTAGCAAAGTGTCCTATTTCATCGCATGTATAACATCTGAGTCTCGATTGATCCCTTCTTAAAAAGTTATTTTTCTAATGAGAATGTTTACCTTGGTTATGATGATTTTCCTTTATTCATTTCTTGGAGTGTAATATGAGAGCTTGATCTTCATTTCCCATCTTTTCTTCTTGAGTAGTTATCCGAGCTTATTCTTGAGAGCATTCTTCCCACAGTCTACTAAACTTGACCAACTTCTTTCTAGCACGGATTCCTTGGATGAAAGAATCCCATGACCTAGGGAGGCCATTCAATGTTGTCAACACAATTTCTTCATTCTCCACTTCTTCATCTACATCTTCTAGTTGTTCTCTGATCTAGGAGACCCTTATGAAGTATGACTGGATGGTCTCCTCATTTTGGATCTTGACATTCTTCAACTGGTTTCTTAGAGTCATCTTTCGATAGATGTTCTTCCCTTCAAATAATTTTGTTAAGGCATCAAACATGGCTTTAGGTGTCTTGATGGAGGACACCTGTGGAACGAGGTGATCCTTCATAGAATCTACAATGATCCTCTTTTCCATAACCAACTTCTTCTTATGTAAGGCCTTGGCCTCATCTCCCTCTAGAACAGGAACCTCCTCATGGATACAGGAGTCCAACTCATTTTCTTCCAAGACCAGGGAGATCCTATACTTCCAACCTCGGAATTTATTAGCTCCCTTAATATTTTCATCAATCTTGGTATGATGAGACATCTTAACTAAGAACCTCAAATGGAAATACAAAATATCTAGATCTTACCAGGTCAAGATGTTGGATTTGAATTTGGAGTTGAATTCCTGGTGTGGTCACTCAAGAGTAGATTAGGGTTTTGATTTTCTAGAGTTCTGTCCAACCAAATGCTTTGAATTTGATCCCTAAATTTCATTTTTGGGAGGAGATCAATCCAGGCGTGGGCTCACTGAAAAATTTCTCTTTTGTGAAAAGCCCTAATTTTCGGCACTAGTGTCAGGTCCAAAACTAAAAAACCCCAAAATTGAATTCTGCTTTGACATAAAGATGTGCCCTAGGGAGGAGAGTTATTCCACCATACTTTTGCAGAAAATATGTGGAGAGAGATCGACAAAATAGGAAACCCTAGTTCCCCTAGTTGTACAATGTCTTCTTTTCACGTTAGCTCTGATTCCATGTAAGATTTTTAACATTAAGCTAGCATAACATTAGGATCTTTAAACTGAGAGAACAACAAGTATAGCAATCAAACACAATAGACAATAAACACAATGTTTTTACTCGAGGAAACCATAAATGGAGAAAATTGCACAACTTTATTAGAGATAGAATCAACACCAAAGTCAAACCCAAAAATAGTAAGACAATCTCCTGACAACAGTAAGTTCTTTCCTATTGCCCCAATGTCTTTCTCTTCCTCATCTATGCACTACAATTGAGTGTGGATGAGATGTGTGATAAATAGAGAGGTCACCTCTCTATTTATACTAATTTTCGACATGACTAAAACCCTACTAGGGTTGACCTCACTAGGAGAGTTTAATAACCCTAATGCCCCGGAATTGCGGGGACTTTAACTTTTAGACAATAGGAGGGTTACCCATAATGACTTGACATGACTTGTTCACATTATAGATCCTCCTGATACGAACATTGGGGCATGACATGACACAAGTACATCCCGAAATAAACATCACGTTATAATAGATAATAAATACAAGTGAATACATTCCAAAGTTACAATTACATCAATAGTGTACAGAACATACATCTGTCCAAATGGGTAGAGCTGTTCAAATCTGTCCAAATGGGAAGGGTTGTTCAACTCTAATTACAACACTACCTTTCTATAATAGCTTAATGGTATAGCTCTGATAAAAATACTCATAATGATGACTTAACAAAGGTTACTGTGGTTCTTATTCAGATATCACTATGACAGTGCTTTTATTATGCTTACTTTACTAGTGCTCTAATACCATAACAAGTGAACATGACTAGTGCATTGCTTGTAATTGAATAGATATGCAAAAAAACTCTACATTCTTTATCATAGTTAAAACCATTGCCTTTATATTACATAGTATTATCTCAATACTTATTATTACTTGTAACATAGTATTCTAACCTTTATTATGCAAATATAAGTAATCTATGTGTAATCTAAGAGTTAAAAAACTTTATATAAGAGTTAGAAAAGCTTTACCTCATAGCCAAGGGGAAACACAGCAACACCACACCATGAAAATACCATGTACGCCTCCACAACCAGGCCTCCACGACGAACACTCCTCCATGATTGACCTCCACAAATAGACCTCCATGCCAAGAGGAGACGAGACAAGTAGAGGGGTGACAGGATGGCAGATGTACACATCATGTAGCTGGGTGACGTGGAGGGGGATGACAATCAACGACCAACCAATCGGGTGGTAATACCAGATGGGTGGCGAGATGAGATGGGTGGCACGACGGGTGGCAGGAGGAGCAGGATGACGACAAATTGCTATAGGAAAAAACAATAGAAATGAGGCCACAGCTAACCTTATATGGTAAAAAATTATTTGACCGCACAATTATTCGACTGAATAATTGTTCAGTCGAATATTTATTCGGCTGAATAGTTATTGAAATGCTGATAAAAATTACCGGTAGGCCATCCATGCCGTAAAATTAAACGGTTACCATTAAAGTTTATTGAGTCAAATAAAGGATTCATTATTCGGCCGAATAATTATAATTATTTGCCGAATAACTACATTATTCGGATGAATAAATATAGTTATCCAGCTGAATAATGCCCGCTATGTTGTTTGGGCATCCAATTCTCACGAAAGTGTTACCCAACTTTGAGTTTTCACCCTCGAGATAATTACACAATCTCACTCAAAGTAAAAACCCTAGTAATGTATAACATATAATAAGACTTCTAAATCCTATGATTACTAAATTGCGTATAGAACCTTAGCAGATTGATAACAATAAAACAGAACCATTAGGGTTAAAAATTTCATTGCATCCCTTACTTAATCATAAATAGTAATGAAAGTTTGGGAAGAAGTAGAATAGGCCTTTAAGGGTTTCATACCTCAAATTGAAATTTTGTCAATGGCTCCACCTGGACACTTGTCTAACCAACATTAAAATTTAATGCAGATATGACCTCTATTTGATGACCAAATCACTTGAGAAATGGGAACTACCACGTTCCTCCCAACCATGACCCAGAACCGTCTCTAGTTATAATCCGGATCCCCCCAAGCTGGACTCGAACATGTAAGTAGCTTAGAGCTCTTTTGGTAGGGTTTCCTAATTGGTAATCAGTTTTGAATCAATCCTCTCTTCCTTGCATGAAAAGTTCTCCAAGAAAATACTTGAGAGCACAACATGAAAAATAATGATTCTCCTAGATAAAAATTAGAACCCCCAAGCATTTTCTTATCTTGAGTCTTTATAGGCAGACATTTCAGTCAAAGGGGCAGTTAAATCAAGAAATCCTTGATTTATTGATTTAACCATTTTTAATTTACTAGGGTAAATTTTCAATTATTAACTTAGGAACTTTTAACTAGTTCCTAGTTAGTCTTTCATAAATATTTCACTATTTATTAATCCTTTAATAATAAATATTAATTGGTGGAGATTCTCTTCTTTCTTTATTCAATTTTATAATTAATCATAATTAAGTATTTATACATACTATGTATAAAATACATAGTATTAAAATAATTTGTTAACACTTATCTTAGGGCATCATGTGCATGATTTGTTAGACTTAACAACACTTCTTTTTTGAAGGTCAAGTAGATAGATGGCTTAGGTTTACCACGCTAGGAAACTCTAAACATCCTTGCATGTTGGATTTCCCTCGTGGTAATTCTTGAGTACTTGATGAGAATACGGAAATTCAAAATTTTATTTTATTCACTTAAAAATAAGTATGATGAGATCAATATTATTCCTTGAGTCATTTTCACTCGAGGTGTTTTTAATCTTGTCAGTAACCCCTAGTTCTTACCATAGCCTTTACACGGAGTTATAAACATAGTGCAATTCTAGAGCTCTCGCTCAACACTAAATGCTAGGATGTAGTTGTAGGATACACCTAGGGATACAATGGCCAAAGATCCAATGCTCGAGAACTTCTACTCAACACCAACATGGAATGCTCCAAATCTTATGCCCAACATTTCGAAATTATATTTTCATGTGTTCCAGAGCTTTATGCTCAACACAAATGTAATTACGCATGTGCTCGAGAGTCTTTCGCTCAACCCCAACACAAAACATATATATACCTATATATCATCAACAATTGGCTTACACCCAATATACAAAACAAATCATCATGTTCATATGCAGTGGGATCTTCAACCCAAAAATAAAACATCAATATAATCATCATGATCAATAGGCTCATGCCTATACACAGTAGGTGCAAAATTTGGGATATTACACACTCTAAATTATTAAAACTACTTACACTATGGAGAGACTATGTTAATTGTAAAATCCAATTAGTCCACCTTAATATATCGTTCATTTAAAATAGGTTCTCTTTATTTTCTTTTTTCAAAACAATCATTTCCACACCCTAAATATGGATTGCAAAAATCTTAAAAACTAAAAGTGATATTAAAAACTATGAAAAATCCACAATTTTAATACTTTAATTTATTTATAAAAAAACAATTGAAAAATATCAAAAAAAATCAAAATTTCAAACAAACCATCAAAATCAGCTTGAAATAAATTGCAATGGTTAGTACATAAATAAATAAAAATAATAATAATAATCAACCTCCACATACAGTAAAAATTTATATATATATGAACTATGGTTGTATTGCCCAAAATTATGCATTCAAGCACCTAGACGCTAGCACCTGCAAACAAAGCTTCACTAGCCTTAAATTGAATACTGAGGAAGCAATGCTACACCATACTTCCTAATGGGTTGCAAGAAGCCCTGGAAAATATAATAAGGTTAATTGTGTATTCTAAAAAATATCTTTAACAATTCCAATCTATGAAACTTCAAGAGAATGGGTGAAAGAAAACTGTACACCCAGACCGTGCAAACTGGTTTATAAACAACCCTAAAAACACAAGTGCCAAGCGCAAATCAAAGCACAAAAGAAAAAACTATAGACCCTAATTAAATGAGACTTCTGAGAAAATAGAAAAACCAGGGAATTTGTTATTTACATAAGTCTTTTGAGATAGTACCAGAATTAAATAGGGTTCTCTGAAATAGTACCTAACCATCAAATTCTCAGACAATACCTGGATAAGTTCGAACAAAATGACCTCATTTACTTTAACGAAATCATCATCCCACGCCTTGATTTCGTCGTCAGTGAGAGTTGAATCCTCGTCAACTGGATTCTGAGCCTCGAAATGGTACTTGGAGTATTCGATGACTTTCGAAAGTGTCTTGCCAGAAATGTTATGGAGAGGAACGGCTTTAGCCGTGCCAACTTCCTCGACAATGTTCTTGATAAGCTGACATTCGAAGGCGACAGGCTGACTGACCTCAAACAATTTGTTATCTGAGCTTTTCAAAGTCACCCTGTATTCTATGGCCAAGGCTACCCGCTGCTTTGAATAAATAGAAAGGACATTCTGCGTGGAAGAGAAGCCCGAATGAACTTTGACCGAATGATCTACCCGTTGGTCTGAATAAACAGAAACGTGTCTATGCAAATAGAAGTCTGAACGAACTTGGCCCAAATTATCTGAAATCACTCTGGTCTGAATAAAAAGAAAAGTTTTCTGAGCGAATTGAAGACTGAACGAAATGGGATTGAATGATCTAAAATCGATATGTCAAAAACGCTCTGGGTTTTATTTATTTCAATATGGTTGACATCCTTTCGTGTGGACTAGTTTGTTTTTGAAATTATTCATTTAAATTAAGGAAGAATATATTTTTGGAAAATAAAAATGCTATTAAGAACCTAATAGCCAATTTAACTACACACTTTAAATTAAATATAAATAAAATAGAACTATATACAAATCATTTTCATTATTATAAACAACCAACTACAATGCCAAGGTGAGCTATAGAGACCTCTATTGTCTCTAGGTATAATTTAATTAACTCAGAACCATATTAATATTTTTGCCAACATCATAAAGAATCAATAGTAATTTAAATACAAAATACATTAACATATAAATCAAAATATCACACAATCTAATCATGTTGGCATTCATGCTAGACCAAATTTATCCACACACACATCTTTTACAACCATAGTAGCCTAGTATAAAATCGAGCGAAGATCACGATACATGTAAAAGCATGACCAACATCGAATCGTGTAGGATTAGTTAGCAGCCAACGATGTAACATTCCATATATATTCTACACAGTCTACCTTATAAAAATCGAATGCCATAAGAGTAAACCAGAGATGGAAGCCTTTTCCCTCTCAACGTTTCCATAAACCAAATATACATGCTGTAAAAAATTTTAACATTGTTTCACATAGTAATGAAACCCCAAGTTCTATATGTTGTATCCATTCTGTGGATCATAACCATTATACAAAATAGTAGACCCTTAACATAAATCAATTAAAACCCTCTATACACTAAGCAAAGCCACGCAATTCATTTCATAGGGTTAATTCCTGCATCCTCGGCCATTTCCAAATAAATACACAATCAAGAAATAAACTCTACTAATAACGATAAATCAACATTCGATTCATATCTTACATCATCTCTACTCTAAATGGAAAGAGTGCCATTGCAAGCAATGGCACGGCGCTAAAGCCAAAACAAATTTGCTAAAATGCCCAAATAAAGAACAAACACACGTTTAAACACATAGTCAAAATAGTGCCAAGCTAAGAATCATAACCACTATGTATACACACTAATGAATGCATTATCAATTAACCATTATAAAATAGATTCAAATTTACATAGTCACATTTCCCAATCCAATGCACCATTGCAAGCAATGGTGTTGTCACCATTCATCAAAACCCAACATATTAACAAAATGCATAGGGTGTAATATTCACCACGACCAACACTATTAATAGTTTATTCATTTATAGAGCTGAACCACATAAGTCTCGACTTGAAGGCGTCACACCCAACAAAAACCCAAAACTGTATACGCATCTCTCGATGCTTTCATTCATTTACAAACAGATCCATATCTAGTCACAACTCTTAAAAGTAAACCATAAATTCATCACAACAACGAGCTTAAAGCTTTGTCAAAACACCCATACATAGAAAAGCAAGTTTTAAACTTCTTTTTAATAGGGCTTACCCATGAAGGGTAATGCGACAGCCACCAGAAAGACCCAAGACCACGTAGTGAAGGCCCTGCTACCTACAAATAGACGACAATGAAGGATGAGGAATATGCCAACCCTTCAAACGAAAACAACAAATACACAAGCGCTGCAAAGCTAGAACAAAGGACATACCTTTCAACGCGCAACTGAACACCCGACCTCACGTCATGATACAAACTGGAGAGTCGAATAGAGCTTACCCAACAAAAATGAAAATGAATCATACCTCCATGATAGTACAATCTTTGTGCTTAATAGCCGCAATTCCCAAGTCGCATTAACTCCACCACCGTATCCACCACTATGTTGATTTACAACCCCAAGACTATAGTTCATAGTACTCCAAAACATGTTGTGACATTATATTACCATGCAATTCATAAACCCCAACAATGGTATCCAGGAATTGTGTTGAGCGGGAAGCTCTGGAGCACTTGACTGATTGATGATTTGTGATGAGCTAGAAGCTCTAGAGCACATGAGTGTTTACCTTTGTTTCGAGCGAGAAGCTCTCGAACACATGAAAAGATAATTGAAAGTGTTGGGCATAAGCCCTGGAGTTCCATGTTGATGTTTACCATAAGCTCTAGAGCATTGGATCCTTAGCCATTGTATCCTTAGTTATTGTATCCCTAGGTGTATCATACAAGTACATCCTAGCATTAGTGTTGAGCGAGGAGCTCTGAAATTGCACTGAATTGTAACTCCCTGTTGAAGCGTTGAGTATGGGATCTCATAAGCATAGCAGTTACTGAAAAGAATTTAATAACTTTCGAGTGAAAATGACTCAAAAAAATATTGATCTCATCATACTTATTTAAATGTGATTAAATGAAATTTTGAATTTATGTATTCTCACCAAAGTACTGAAGAGCTACCACGTCATATGAGGAAAATCCAACATGCAAAGATGTTTAGAGTTTCCTCACGTAGTTGACCTAAACCATCTACGTACTTGACCTTAATGAAGAAGTGTCATTAAGTCTAGGGATCATGGTGTATGATGCCCAAAGACTTTGTACTTTAAATGTTATATTATTTTGTACTTTAATAATATAACATTTAAAGTACAAAATGTTATATTATTATGTACTTTATACATGGTATGTATAAAGAATTAAATATATTAATAATATAAATAAATGAAAGAAATAAAAAGAAGCTCCATCAATTATTATTTATTATTATAAGATAATAAATAGTCCAAAACCTAAAACGCCTAAATCGGAACTAGAAGAAATTTCATAAGTTAAAATATTAATAATTACCCAAAGGAATTAAAAAGGGTTAAATAAAAACACCAAGGTTTCTTAATTTAACTGTCCATTTCACTAAAAAGTCTTTTTATAAGGACTCAAGCCAAGGAAAGGCTTGGAGTTTTGATCTATCATTAGATGAGTCATTTTCTGCGTGTTTTCTCTGAAGTAGATTCTTGGAGAACATTTTCCTCGAAGGAAAAAGGAGAACTGATCCATATCTGATACACCACATAGGAAACCCTACCTTAGGATCTCTAAGCTACTTGCATGTTGGAGTCGATGTCGGGGGATCCAGATTGAAACCATGAACAGTTCTGGGTCATGTTTGGGTGGAAAGTGGTAGTTCCCAAGTGATTTGGTCATCAAAACAAGAGGTGACATCTGTCTTAATTGGTCAATGTTGGTTATTTAAAGTGTGCAGGTTCACTCATTGAAGGATCTTCACAAAATTATAGGTATGTGTTCTTAGTATGTCAAGTTCATTTTTAGCATAAATGCTTGTTACTTTATGTAGAGGTTCATATTATATTTATAAACCTAATAATGATTGTTCTATCTATATCTTTTCGGTTTTACATTTCTTAAACTGTAACCCTAGGCTGCAAATTATTCCTCATGGTCTATTCACCTTGGTTTGTGCAATTAAGTTAGTTTATGTATATATCTTCATGACTTAAAATAGGATTAATGAAAACTAGGTTTTGTTTTACCTTACCATATAATTGTATTGATTACCTTACTTACTCTACTAACATATTCTATTTGTGAGTAGAGACATGTTTAGA
>LPNX011105630.1:798617-824674 GCA_001517045.1 Pseudotsuga menziesii
ATCTGGAAAACACCAAGATTCTCCGTGAAGTATTCAAACTTCACTCTAGCTAATGGTTCGGTTAAAACATCAATTATCTGCTTGTCCGTCGTAACATACTAGAGCTTCATTGTTCCTCTCTCCACCATATCCCTAATATAGTGATATTTGATCTCGATATGCTTTGACTTGTCATGGAGCACTGGGTTCTGTGACAACGTCACAAAACTCTGATTGTTCGTATATATGCAACTAGCATCAAACTGGAGATCAAAAAAATCACATAGTGGCTTCCTAAGCCACACTTCCTCACAGCTAGACGAATAAGCTGCAACATATTATTATTTAGTTATACTGAGTGCCACACAAGATTGCATCCTGCTAAACAATGAGATCATACATGATCCCATACTCAAGCAGCACCTTGAAGTGCTCTTCCTATCAATGCCACTTCCTGCCCTATCCAAATCCACATAACCTTCTAGGTTAATATTAGATTATTTTCCTCATACTTGAGCCCATAATCAACTATACCCTTCAAGTACCTCATAATATGCTTTGCAGTAATCAAGTCAACATGTCTTTGATTTGTCAGGAACTGGCTCAATGTGTTCACAACAAAGCAAATATCTGGTCTAGTATTCGTCAGGTACATCAAGGACCCAATCGTTTGACGATACATCGTGGCATCAACTGAATCAGATGAAACATCCCTCAATAGCTTTACGTTTGATGCCATAGGTGTGGTCATGGCCTTGCAGTCCATCATCCTAAACCTCTTGAGGATCTCTACTGCATACTTCCCTTGTCCTAGGGAGATTCCTTCTGCATTCTATCACACTTCTATGCCTAGAAAGTAATGCATCATACCCAAGTCCTTCATTTCAAATTCGGCGGCAAGCTTCCTCTTCATATGAGCAATCAACCCATCTTTTCCTTTCACAAATAGATCATCTACATATAGTAGGAGTATCATTAGGTTCCCTTCTTCAACCTTGTAGCAATAGTTGGAATCCGCCTTACTCTTGGTAAATCCCAAACTGTATAGGAAGCTATCAATTCTGGTGAGGATTATTCTCTTGAGGTGGATCTACCAGTTCCTAAGGTTTTTCCATTTCTTGATTTTCTTCTGGTGTTGTTTCATTCATAGTTGTATTACGGATTTTGGATACTTCTCATTCTTCTGAGTCTTCAACAGGTATTTTTCTGGACTTGATGTAACCTGATTCTTCATCAAATGCTACATTTCTGCTGATGTCGATCTTCTTGAATCCTGGGAAGTATATTTTGTAATCCTTCGAGCTCTTAGAGTATCCCACAAATATACCCTTCTTTCCTGAAGGATCTAACTTTGTCCTCTTTTCTTTTCGAATATGTATGTACACTGGACAACCAAATATTCTGAGATGGGTGACTTTTGGTTTCTTTCTAGAAAACACTTCTTTAGGTGTCTTGTTCTTGAGTACTCTATGTGGAGTATGGTTGTATACATACATAGTTGTTTTGGCAGCTTCTTCCCATAGATGCATAGGAAGATCTTGATCATGAAGCATTGCCTTTGCTTCTTCCATGATATTTCTGTTCTTTCTTTCTACAACCCCATTCTATTTTGGATTATATGGAGTGGTCAACTCCCTATTAATCCTAGAATCTCTGCATACTTATTTGAATTCATTTGATGTGAATTCTCTACCATTATCTGATCAAAATATCTTGACCTTCTTCTCTGTGTGGTTCTCGATCAAAGCTTTGAATTCTTTTAATTTTTTGAATACTTCATCCTTGTTTTTCATGAAGTATATCCATGTCATCCTAGAAAACTCATCAATGCAAGAAACATAATATACATACCCTCTTAGAGAACTAGATGACATTGGACCACATACATCAGAGTGGATGATTTATAAGATTCCTTTTGCCTTGCTCTTGCTACTTGGAACTGTCTTCTTTGTGTTCTTTCCTTTCACACATCCTTTGCATATACCTTCATGCTTTGCCTGCATTTCTAGAAGACCTTCAACATCTTTTCTTTTAATTGATAGTTCCCTATAGTGCACATGTTCAAGCCTTCTATGCCACAGTTCATTTGGTTCTATTGAGTCATGAACCAAACCTTGTTCTGGTTGGCCCTTCAATTTGTATAGTCCTCCCTCTTGTTCTCCAATTATTACTGCATCGTCAATAGTATTTCCTTTTGTCCACATGATGACTTGGCCATATTTAAATGAAACCCTTATTCCTTTTGCATCCAATGTAGAGATGGAGAGAAGGCTCTTCTTTAGTCCTGGTATAAATAGGACATCCTTCATTTTCATAGACTTTCCAGAGTCTGATTTGTAGGAGTATTCTCCACTACCTTTTAATGGATATTGGTAGTCATCCCCAAGTTTCATGTGAGTTTCATCTTGTGGGGTAATTCATGTTCTGGTAGTTTCACAAATGATTCTTTGTATCCCATCATGTGTTTGGAAGACGCGATGTCTATAATCCAATCATTGCTTCCATGCGTGATGTTTCCCGTGAGAGCGAAAATAAACACATATTCTTCATCACGTGATTAATCATCACTTTCATGTTTGATTCTCTTCTTGCAAGGCTCATCATCTTCTGCAGCATGAGCATGATGCCTTTTGTTGTTTCCTTTCTTCTTGTGAGAGCCATTTTTGTTCTTAGGACAGTCTCTAGCATAGTTTAGTTTTTAATCAGATGTAAAGCATTTGAATTTAGGTAGATTCTTGCTAGATCTTCTTGGATGAATTTCCTTACCTTGGTGATGGTTTGTTTTTCTCTTCTTGGATTATACGGTGAGAGCTTGATCTTCATTTCCCATCTTTTCTTCTCGAGCTACTATTCGAGCTTCTTCTTGTGAGAATTCTTCCCATAGTTTGCTAAACTTGACTAGATTCTTTCTGGCACAGATTTCTTGAATGAAAGAGTCCCATGTCCTAGGGAGACCATTCAAGGTGGTCATCACAATTTATACATTCTCTACTTTTTGATCTACCACTTCAAGTTATTCCTTGATCTGAGAGTACCTTTAGAAAACAATGGTCTCAAATCATTGAGGTCATAGGGTAAAATCCATAGAAGAATCCCATCATAGAGAAAGTGAAATTCCTCATAGGGTTTCAATGTTGAAGTTGCGAAATGGTTTTCTAAAAGGAGCAAATAAACAAAAACCAAAATGACAATGAATCAAAAGATGAAATGTGGTGGGGGGCGAGTTTTCAAAGTTTGATACCTTAAGTGACATTGGTGAGATTCAATAGAAACCTTGATGCATAAAAAAAAATAGTGAATCAAAAGGTGACACATGCAAAGGAGCTGGTGGATGTTTGATTTTGATATAAGGGTTGATATTGGCAATATTCGAAAGAAAACCAACTAAAGAAACCCCAAAAGCGAATCAAAGGAAAACATGTGACAATGACCAAGAGGGTGCCATTGTATTTCATTAAGGTGTCAACAAAAATGTTGTTGTGGATCCCAAATCATTTCTTTTTTATATCGAATTAAGAGTGAACAGGTGGTGGAAAGAGATTGGACATCAAAACTCACTTGTCGGAGTTGAAAATAAAGCATCTGCGAGGAAGGAAGAACTAGAAATACTACCATGGTTAAAGGTGGTAGGACTCGATTAGATATCAAAGTTCCATATCGTAGGTATAATCATGGATATTCCTTAGAATCCCGAAAACATTTGGTTTGATAGTGTATCTTACATGAAAATATAGCAACAAAGTCACCATTTGAATTCCTGTATTGAAGCAACAACCAAGGACGTTTGGGAAAGTACCAATGGTGAAGGGATGATGGGAAGGTCCAATGTTGAATCTAGACAGGAGATGTGTCATTGTTTCAAAGTGATACATCAAATTTTTCCTAATACATCACAAAGGGAAGCTCTAATGAGAAGGACCAATGCAAAAGCATCGATGAGGACACACACTAGCTCATTCATTTTTTTTGTCGGAGTTGTTTGAAGGTGTCATCAAGGGGAGTTCTGACAAGAAACCTTGATTTAGGATAGTTGGAGGAACATATGAACTATGTAAAAAAATGATTTTTAAAAAAAACTCGCTCTAAGAAAATAGATGAAAATGTTTTCAATACAATATTAGAAACAATTATTCATTATAATGATATACTACAATCTTTTCAATTCCTTTAGTACTTTTTGGTAACAATGTCAAAAATATCAATCTCTTTAGATGTCTAAATCATGTTACATTTTAATCATCAATATGGCATGTTAAACTTGTGAATTGCAAAGAGTATGTGCTAAATTACGTTATTTTCATGATGATTTAACTATGATGCTTATGGAGAATAAAAGAAGATAAATTGATTTAACTAGGGAAATGAATTTCTATGAAAAAAAAATAAACAAAAAAATAATACACAAACAAATTTATTCTTAGTATGTTGATAAGTGTTCAATTTTTAATATCTTATTTTTTTGCAAAATATACTCTATTTTGGAGTATAATACATAGTTCAATTAATGAAGATAAATGAAATTAAATGCAAAATGAAACAAGACACAATTCAAGAGTTGAAATAAATCTTAATCAAGTCAAGCATTGGTCATGTACTTGAACACCATCATTCTACTAGGATCTTATTATCACCATGTTATCTCTTGGCATGTGTTAGGAACCTCTTCTTTCCATGAACCAATGCTTTAATAAAATGAAATAGAATAACGGACCTCTTCTTTACATAAAATAAACACTTACATGAAATAGAATAAAACGCCACCATGACATGTTTGGAGTGAGCTCAATTCTAACCAAAACAAAATTGCAATGTAATCTACAACATCATAAGCTTAAATCAAAGCATTATAGTTATAGAATTAAGGAATGACAATCTATATGAAATGACATGTGAAGAATTGTATTCACTCGATCATAAGTTTTTTCCAATAATCATCTCCTTGGAATGCACAAGGAAATCTTATCTACACATCTTTGAAACTAGAATACCATATAATAAATGTAGATCCACAAATCTATCATGTGGTTCAACAACTTGTTAAAAACTGTTAACTAAAAATAAATCAACAATATCTCCAAGATAATTGCTAATTAATATTTCCCAATGCTCCATGATTCTTCTCCATCCAAGACATTCTTCTCAATCCAATACACTAAATGATCATTACAAATATAAAGAATATATTCAATGGTTGAATGAGAAAATTTTAATTTGAGATACAAATTTCACACTTACAAGAATTTCTCGTTAGTGCAGTTCAACTAGTCTAATTCTTACAATCATTACCAAACTAACCCAACTTTCAAAGATAAGTGAAGGCATGTTATTTTTCTATCATTTAATAATAAATTCACTTAAAATAGTGAAATAAACAAATTAAAAAACATTACACATAACCACACATACAAATAATAAAATGGAGTAAAAAAAGGTTATATGAAAGCATATGAGCATTAAATGTCAACAGAAAAGGATTAAAATGATGTGAACAAATGGTAAAGGAATATGAAAAGATGAAAATTATTAATCTCAAAATTTCTCTCTTTCAATTCCTTTCCAAATGCTATTCCAAATATTTACAATAATCCCACTCAACCATTACAACCATGGAACTCCTTCCAAATATATTTAAAAAAGAATATGAATGAAAATTGACAAATTGACTTCAAATCATTTTTAAGTCAAGGAGTTTCGTACCAAGCCAATCAGATCAAATGATCCAAATAAAAAATTAGTCCTAATCAGATCAGATGAGTTTAGTTCTTATTTTTTCCTAATCTTTCCTAACCCTAGGCCTTAAATATATTTAGTGACTCCCCCCCAATATATTTTCCTAATTTAACCTAAACATAAGGCGTACATGTTTTTAATGACCCTACTCTTCTTCTTCTAGTGTTGGAAGTGGTGCTGAGTTTGATCAATTATGATGTATGAAAGTTGACTATGTAGTATGTAGCATGTGGTATCATCATTGATGTATTATGTATGATCATTATGTAGTTAAATCATGATTCATAACATGTTATTTGGACTCTACAATACATATAGCCTATAATACTCATAAATTATGTATTTTGTTCTACTCCTAGTCTCATAGATATGTATTGCATAATATACATTGTGCTATTTTGATGTATTTACTCTTGTGTGGTATATTCATGAGAAATATTCAGATATTTTGTCTCTAATGATTTGGAATCATGGATTAGAATACTGAAAGTATTTTTATTAAACTGAGTGGTTAAATTCAAATCATTTAATTCATTATCGATTCTGATCCTGAGTTTGTGTTAACGCTCAACTGATTCTATTTTTTTAAACTATGCTTTCGATTATGCAACACTATAAGGATGACATTTCCCTTCACCAATCCACCATTCCTTTAGTAAACCCAACACTTGTATTGCTTACTATTGCATGCTATGAAATTCCAACTTGTTGTATGTTGTTGGAATACCTCTCGTACTATTAATTGATGGCTTTTAAAAATTTTGAGCATAAAATATGCAATTCCCCTTCCAAGTTAAATTGCTTGGGTAATTCATAGGATTTTAATGGTGATAACAAAAATAAAAAAATTATAAGTAGTGTAAATCTACACGAGGACAATGAGAATGAATGGTTGATCCCAAAGGATATGAGAGAATGGTGGAAAGGCAACTAGACAATTGCCATAATGATCATAGAAGTACATCCACCCCATTCTCCCGTAATATTCAATTTGATTAATTAAAAGTGAATAAAAATTGATATATACAAATAAATCACCCACGAAGCAGTAAAAAAACTATAGTCTAATAAAATTCATAGAAAGTCCATAAGGGTATTTACGAAATGTAATGATGATATACCCACAAAATGATAGAAAAATAATTAAGACTACAATTACAATACATTTTTTTATAAACAAAGAACTAAGGCTACAATCCAAATTTTCATAGAGAACAAATTAATGCTACAATTGTTTCCCACAAAATTAAAAGTTTGAATCTATAAATGTAGGAAAATTAGAGTGCTATGCCTTAATATTGGAGCTATAAGTGTAGCCAAATCAAAGTGTTATGGAAGTATTAGAAGAACTCTACGGATCAAGGAATAATAAAAGTCCCAAGCAAAAATCAAGTCTCCTATTTAGGTATATGTCTATGGTTGAAGGGTACCACAAGGATTAAGGAGTAATAAAAGACCCAATTAGAAATCAATTATATTATTTCGGATTGATATATGTATAGATGAAGGGTGTCACTTGGATCAATGAATAATACAATATTTGATCACTATTCATGTGTGGCAATAGGATAAAGGGAGTATTGAGGAATGATATATGTATAGTTGAAGGACACCACAAGAATCAAAGAAAATAAAATACAAATCAAGAAAACAAGTAGAAACACTAACCTTTTTCATAGCACACTAAAACCTTCCATGCCCCAAAGAAAATTATTGTTTATTAATTATGTGAAATCGTGCACATCAATCAAAACCTTTTTCATAAAAGAGAAGCATAAAATTCTACACTACAATCTTTTTGCGTATCCCATCAATAACACTTTAGATCAAAAAACAAAATACGATTACCTCTATTAGCTCAATGCCACAAAATTACCTCATATAAATAACTTCACTAAGAAAAAAAGAGAGTAACCCCATACACACAAAAAAAAGAGTTAACATAAGTAGTTGCAATATTTACCATAATGTCAAAAAGCCCAATACCATTGCAAAACCTATTCGGAGATATTTAAAAAATGCTTCAACTACATGTTTCAACTAGACCAAATAATAGTGAGATCGACCTTAGTATTAAAAGAAGTTAATAAATCCAAGCAATAACTATAATTTTTTTTTTCCACCACACTACACTAATATCACCATCATTCGAATGCCCATTGATTTTCACACCTTAATAAATCCAAACAATAACTATATATGTTTTTTTCCACCAAACTACACTAATATCACTATGATTCGAATGCCCATTGATTTTCAAGCCTAACTTCCTCCTCCTCTTCAGTGCGTTGCCCTTATTTCTTCAGGGGTCTTCCCCCTTATCATGTTTGCCACAGCTTCACATGTCAAATCGAAGAGATTCTTTATGTTGAGATAGTTTGCAGCCTGCACAAACCAAAAACCAAAAACCTTGATAAGCCAAAATTTCCATAAAATATAAAAAATATCTATGACATAGAAAAAAAAACACATATACAAAACATTAAAAAGGATCCACAAAATTATAATAAAAAAGAATAGACGACCATTGCTAAAGTTTTGTACAACTAAAAGACTATTAAATCCTATATTTAGAAAACTAGAAATTTCTTTCTCAAATTGCAAAACAATGACACTTTGAAAAATGCATTATTTAAATTTCATTATTCATAAAAATAACAATTAAAAATAAAATAGGAAAATTAAGCTAACATATAAAAAACAAAATTAAATTAAAAATAAATATCTGGAATTTTTTTTTGAAATAACAGTTAAAAAACATCAAATTCCATAATAAATTTTTTTTTTTTCCAAAAATACCTTAAATACTTACCCAAAAATATATACAAAAGTTAAAGACAAAGATTTCATTAATACTTCTCTCCTTAAATGGGTTTCAGACAATACCATAATAAGGTCGAACAAAGTGACCTGATCGACTTTAACGAAATCCTCATCCCATGTCTTGATTTGGTCTTCGGTAAGAGCTGAATTCCCGTCAACTGGATTCTGAGCCTCGAAATGGTACTTGCAGTATTCGATGACCTTCGAAAGTATCTTGCCTGAAACGTTACGGAGAGGAAGGGCGTTGGCGATGCCAAAATCCTCGACCATGTTCTTGATATGCTCAGATTCGCAGGCAACCTGCACACTGACCTCGAACAATTCGTTATCTGAGCTCTTCAATATCACCTTGGATTCTGTGGCCATGGCTACCCGCTGCTCTGAACAAACAGAAAGGGCTTTCTATGTGTGCGACCGAAGAGAAGTCTGAACGAACTTTGCCGAATGATCTACCCGCTGGTCTGAATAAACAGAAACGTGTATGAGCGAATAGAAGTTTGAACGAACTTGGCGCGAATGATCTAAAATCGGTATGATGAGAGACCTGTGAGGTTTTATTTATTTATATAGTTGCGTATTACACACAAACAAGACATGCCGTTATTTAATTTTTATGTTTTGACTCGGTTAATATAACTGTAATCTAGCCCGTTTTGACGTTTTTTAAATTTTTGTTTTATTCAACTCCGCGTAAATAACCATAATCTACCCCCGTTTTGGTGTATTTTATATTTTTTTTATTTTTTAACCCCTCTTAACATAACAATAATCCACAAAGTATTCGTGATCGGTATGAAAAGGCAGTAATATAATGGGCATCCCTTCTTGTGGGGCACTTTGCCTCCGAAATTATCCTTTAAATATGGAAACTTAAAAGAAATATTTAATTAGATAAAATTCTTTATTATTTGGCAAAATATTTTTTTCCTTTCTTTTCAAAATAGAAAAAGGTGTAATATTCATTAAGAAATCAAAGTTACATATAATCTAGTCAAAATTAAAGTCTTCCCACCCAGTACACTATAGTGAGTCACCCAATTTGACTAAGATACTTACAGCCAATATCTAAGACCTTTTCAAATCAAATACAAAAAATATCAACCAAGTAGTATATAAGGAAAGTTGTCCATACTAACCATACTAACCAAAGAGAAGGGCCAAAAAAAAAACATAGTCTAAATTCACCATCGGACTTGAGATAAATTCATCACAAAAGATATGACTATCCATTGGGCCGATGACCTACTTAGAGAGAGTGCATATGCCTGCATATTCAGTTCCGTATACGCATGCTCAAAGGAAATCTAAATGAAATCATCGATTAAAAAGTGGAGCTTGCTCAACCAATGTTCCAAGTATAGAGTTTGCATCTCAACAAGACCGTTAGCCCAGTCAATGACAACCTTAGAGTCGCCAAAGGTTTGGATTTGAGCACACTTATTTTATAAGAAAACCACAATAAGCCTCACAAGGACAAAAACTCTACCTTAGTATTACTACCCTCACCTATAGCCATCCTTAAACGGATGTGGTGTACCTTCTTGATGTTTAAGATCATCCCCACTCCATAGAATCCATCCTTTGTTTCCCCATCAAGAAAGCATGTCGATATATCTTCAATAATATCTAGAAAATTTATAGTTCTTTGCTTCAGAGGAAGTTTAAAAGAAGGAAATTCATTACGAGCCCCGAGTATTCTAATACTTACAAGGTAGGAAGAAGGTTTTATATCTTCGAAAATACAATGGTTGTTGGTTTTCCAAACAGCCCAAATTATAAGAAGAGGTAAGTTTTTGTATTTTACCTTTTGATGGAGCCAATTAAATAAACAGTCCCGAAAGCTATGTTTGTCCCATTTATGCTTGTGCTTGAGTTCACGGGGACTTCACTTAGTGAACGTCTCACATAGCACGTGCGATCGTGGGATATTAAACAATACCCTTAATTTCGAGAGATATTGACCCAAACTCTTTTTGTTGAAAGCCCCTCCCAATACTTAAAACCTCCTCCCCACCCCTTTTTATACCTCAATCCTTATAAACCACCCTACCCACCCCCACCTTAAACCCCTCATCCCCCCAATACCTGCAATATATTGGTTCGATTTTTGATAATTTTAAAACCCACAATATGAACTAACGTGATAGGATATTGGTCAACAAGTGAATCCCCCGTGCTTGAGTTTCAGCTTCAACTCCAGCCACATGACTTCAAAAAAACTGCAATGACAAAATAAATGGAAAACACTCTCAACATCTAAGGAGTGAAGGACACATATAACTACACCCACGAATTCGTGTTTGAGCAAATTTTCTCAAGAAAGTATTTTGTTTTCATTACACAAACATGCGAAGCATTTTCTTCTTAGGGGCAATTTTCTTTTGCATAGTTTCCGAGATCACTCGTTAATGGAAAAAGGCCCATCTTGTGCAATGATTTCTTTGTAGGATTTATATACTTAGAGTTTCCCCGTATCATTGCCCCAATTCCAACCTAAGGATTCAACTTTCTCCAAAAAATAAATTCCATGTTTAGTCAATGTCATCGTAAAGTGATTCCATTCCTCCTACACATCATTAGACAGTTCAAGTTCACTATCCTAATTCCAATATGTTGAAAAAAAATTACCACTAAACATTTTCGTTTGATTTGTGCCATGACAAATATTTTCACTATGGATTTATTCAACCGGTTATATGGATAAATTAAAATATTGTGTGACCCATGCAACTCGATCAATGCGAAGAAATATTTGTACACCATGTTGTCACCTTTCCCACACTCAGGGCTTAAGTGCAATAGAAATCTTCAAGTTATTAGGTGTGCCCTTGGGGGCAAGTCTCAAGTCAACTACTATCACTTGATCTTGAATACTCCATTTAGGCCAAACTCCTAACGAAGCCAAAGGGGGTGGTCCCTAAGAAAGAGTTGTCTAATGCTCTTTAAGTTTTAATCATTATTGATGGAAGTAAGTTGTTTAGGAGTTTTTTTGAGTAAATTATAGCACAAGATTGTTTGCAAATTTAAGTAAATATTCAACAACATAAAATAAACACATAAAGAGAGAATAAAATAATTGCAGATTGGATTGGTGCCAATGGAATGAAATTGAAATAATGTTGTTGAAGTAAAATGTTTTCCAAATGAGTCTTGGTAAGTTTTAATTATTAAGACGCAAGTTGAATTATGGGAAGGGAATTCTCGATATACTGCAAGTCACTTGCAAGTACTGAGAATGTGTCTAGAAGATGACTAAAGTGGCTCCTCACTAAGAAATGTGGGATGAATCGGAGTCTCTGAGAAGTTTTCCAACACTTCACCAACAAAGATGTATCCTGAATGTATCTCGATGTCACTACTTAGTTTTTCCCACTTCCTTTGAGAAATTTTCCCACGATTGTCAACTATCGTACGCTGGATTTTTGTAATGGTTCTAAGGGGAGTTGATTTTATTAATGAATTATTAGATTAATGCGAAGAAATTAGAAAGTGTTGGAAAACCACTTTTGATTTCCCAACGACCAGGAAAATCCCGTAGAGGTAAAGAGAATACATGAGTTGACGACAAAATTTTTATTCTAGTTCGTACAGCAAATACGTTTGTAAAATCAAAGAATTAACAAAAAAATAGAGCTGCAACTATGTGTCATTTTTTGATCATCCACCAATAATTGACAAAGCTTTTAGTTGGTGGCGACACCATACTTCATCGCAATGAGTTGGGTAAGAAAGTAAAAATTAATCTAAGATGAAATAAAATAAAATAAACTAATATATGCAACCTTTGAAGAAGACGGATTGTGTGCGAGTGTTGATTAGTAAAACACAAACCATGAAAGAGACTGTGGATCCAGCAGGGGGGATGGAGTGTGAGCACTGTGCAACCCACTTTCTTTCTTTATTAATGAGTTTACAATATGATCAAAAATGAATTATGATTTTCACTTTAATCCTTGAAAGGGTTCGAAAGGCTTACAATGTCACCAGGAGCGAAAAGGAAAGAAGAAAAGGGATGGAGGATGGAGTTTTTTTTATGTCCAGGATGACCGAAATTTGAAATTTGAGTAGTATGTCATCCTCCTTTTGTCAAAAAATGCTAAAAAAGAGCGAGTTAAATGTGTTAAAATATTGTAAATTTATGAAAGAAAATGCATAATCTAACCTACTCAAAATGCTCATAAAAGTGTATATTTTTTTAAGTGAAAATGGCACTTTGAAAGATTGAAATGGATATAGTTTAAGATAAATCTTTAAAAGTGAATCAAGATCTGATATATATGTTGAATACAATCATATTTCAGAAAAAGAATTATTTATCCAATTTTACTTAGTATCAAGTAACAAAAACTAAGAAGAAAGCTTGAATTTTAGAGAGAAGAAGATTGAAATTCCCAAGCCTGTGCTTGAAATAAACAAAAGAGAGAGGGATATACAAAACTATTGTATTAGAAACATAAAATCGATGTTGTAATGAGAAGTGGATGCAACCAAGCTCTAAGCCCTTCCACCCTGAGACGAATCTGCAAAAGCTAGTCAATTTCTCAAAAGAACAAGGTTAATTGAGTCATTTCATTAATAAAATAAAAGAAGGATAGCATAAGTATAACCAACTACATTTTTCTACTCCTACAAAATCCCGATAATAAAATGAACATATGTAACTTGACAACAACAAATACTTATTGAAATTTAACCGGATCTTAACACATCATTTGAAAGAAATAAAGAATGAATCTCCACTGATTTCACCTAAGATTTTGACAAAATTACAAGCTCACAATGATATCACAGACTAGCCTCCAAATCCTTCAATCTTTATCAAAAAAATATCATAAACATAAGTACAAAGTGAAGAGGTTCAATGCATCCTCGTTTCCAAAGGAGGAAAACCATGATTATATAGCAAAAAAGAAGCTCAAACCCTAACGGGGCGAGTTTGACAAGTGTGAGGTGTTTTGGGGGTTGAGAAAATTGTGGGAGGAAGGATTGCGTGTTGGAATTATGGGCTTCCACATATATTGAGGTATGCCATTTGGTTTGGGAATCCTTTCCGTCTTATAACCACTTCATCCAAGTGGCAAAACCACCGTCGATGAGCAAATTCGCCCCCGTTTTGTGGAAGTGAGTTGGATCCCCTCCTTTGATGGTTTAAAATGCTCCTCTATGCTCATGAATGTCCCAGACAATATCCTCAACAACTTTGACATCTCTTAGACAAGCTTCCTTTGATTTAGGATTGGGTTTTTCTCTTACCAGAATGATCTAAAATTGGTATGACGAAAGACAGCTGCGCTTTTATTTATTATATAGTTGCTTCTAACAACCAAATGACACATGTCGTTATTAATTTTTTTTTTTCCTTTGACTCGGTTAATATAACCGTAATCTAGCCCATTTTGACGTTTTTATTTTTTTATTCTTCTTTTTTTTCAACTCCACCTAAGATAACGGTAATCTAACCACGTTTTGATGTTTTATAATTTTTGTTTTTTTTAACTCCGTTTAACATAACAATAATCCTCAAAGCATGTCATTATTTAAATTTTTTTTTCCTTTCACTCTGTTAATATAACCGTAATCTAGCCCATTTTGACGTTTTTATTTTTTTATTCTTCTTTTTTTTCGACTCCACCTAAGATAACGGTAATCTAACCACGTTTTGATGTTTTATAATTTTATTTTTTTTAACTCCGCTTAACATAACAATAACCCCGAAAGTTTTCGTATTTTATAATTTTTACCCAATTTACTATTCGTGATCAATATTAAAAGGCCCTGATATAATGAGCATTCCTTCGTGTGGGATGCTTTGCGTCTGAATTTATCCTTTAAATATCCAAACTTTAAAAAAAAACCCAATTTTTACAATTTTCTAAAATAAAAATTAAATAAAAAAAGCAAATTTAGATTTTTGAAGGGCATTAGCTTGCTGTCCGACCATTTGCACCGATCGGATGACTTGGCTCGCATGAGCTGTCACATCCGACATTGCCGGTCGTCGGATCGGTGGAAATGGTCGGATGGAAAGCTAACGCCTTTTTGAAGTGGGGTAGGACTTTAATTAGTATAAAATACTTTATTACTTGGAAGAATATTCTATTTTATGTTTTATTTTTAGAAAACATTGTAACTTGTTATTCATTAAGAAATCCAAGTTACATATAATCTAGTCAAAATTAAATCCTTTCCACCAAATACACTATAATGAGTCACACAACTCTACTAAGATACTTACATCCAATATTTAAGACCTTTCTACATCAAATACAAAAACTATCAGCCAAGTAGTATACAAGGAAAGTTTTCCATACTAAACAAAGAGAAGGCCCCAACAAAACCAAAAACAGAGTCTAAATACACCAGTGGACTGGAGATAAATTCATCAAAAAAGATATGACTATTCATCTGGAGGATAATCTCCTTAGAGAGAGAATATGTTTGCATATTTAGTTCCGTATAAGAATTCTCAATGGAAATCTCACTGAAATCATCGACTAAAAAATGAATCTTTCTCAACAAGTGTTCCAAGTATAGAGTTTGTGTATCAACAAGACCATTAGCCTAGTCAATGGGAACCTTAGAGTCACCAAAGGTTTGTCTCTAAGCACACCTCTTTTAGAAGAATACCACAATAAGCCCCAAAAGGACAAAAACTCTACCTTGGTATTACTACCCTCACCTATAGCCATCCTTAATGGTTGTGGTGTTACTTCTTGATGTTTAAGATCATCCCCACTCCATAGAATCCATCCTTCATTTCCATGTCAAGAAACCATGTAGATATATCTTCGATAATATCTAGAAAGCTTATAGTTCTTTGCTTCAGATAAATTTTAAAAGAAATAAATTCATTAAGATCCCCAAGCTCTCTAGTACTTACAAGGAAGGAAGAACATTTGATATCTTCAAAAATACAATGGTTGTTGGTTTTTCAAATCTCCCAAATTATAACTAGAGGTAATTTTTTGTATTTTAACCTTGAATGAAACCAATTAAATATACAGTCCTTAAAGTTATGTTTGTCCCATTCATCCTTGTGTTTGAGTTTCAGCTTCAACTCCAGTGACATCACTTAAAAAAAACTGTGATGACAAAATAAATGGGGAACACTCTCCACATTTGAGAAAAGGACACATATACCTATGCCCAAAAATTTGTATTTGAGCACATTTTCTCAAGAAAGTATTTTGTTTTCAATACACAACCATGCGAATCATTTTATTCTTAGAGGGTTTTTTCTCTTCCATAACTTCTGAGACCAGTGGTTAATGGAGAAAGGCCCCTCCTTCGCAATGATTACTTTGTAGGATTTATTTGTTAGGATTTTCCCCTTAACATCACCCCAATTCCAACCTAAGGATTCAACTTTTTCCAAAATAATAATCCCATGTTTATTCAATGTCATCGTAAAGCGATTTCGTTCCTCCTACACATCGTCAGACAGTTCCAGTTCACTATCATGATACCAATATTATGAATAAAAACCACCACTACACCTTTCCTTTTGATTTGCTCCAAGAAATAAATATTTTTAGTATGGAGTTATCGAATCAGTGATCTGGATAAGTTAAAATATTTTGTGACCTCCATAACTGGATCAATGCCAAGAAATGTTTCTACACCATGGTGTCACCTTTCACACACCTGGTGGTTAAGCGTAATAGGAATATTCAAATTGACAGGTGTGTCCTTGGGGGCATGTCTCGAGTCAAGTACTGGTAGTTGATCTTGAATCCTCCTTTTATTCCAAACTCATAATGAACCCAAGGGGGGTGAACCCTAAGAAAATTTGTCTAAGGCTCTTTAAGTTTTAATTGTTATTGATGGAAGTAAGTTGTTTAGGATTTTTTTGAAGTAAATTCTGATACAAGATTGTTTGGAAATTTAAGTAAATATTCAAAAGAATAACGTCAACACATAAAGAGAGAATAAAATAATTGCATATCAGATCAGTGCCAATTGAGTCAAAGTGAAATAATGATGTTCAAGTAAAATGTTTTGCAAATGTGTCTTGGGCAGTTTTAATTATTAAGAGATGAGTTGAATTATGGGAAGGTAATTGTCCATATACTGGAGGTACTGAGAATGTGTCTGGAAGATGACTAAAGTGGATCCTCACTCAGGAATGTGGGCTGAATTGGAGTCTCTCAGAACATGTCCAACACTATACCAACAAGAATGTAGCCTAGCTATATATGGAGGTCACTACTCAGTTGTTCCCGCGTCCTTTGCGAAATTTCACAATTTTCAAGTACCGTATGCTGGATTTTTGTAATGTTTATAAGGGGATTTTATTTTCTTAATGATATATTAGATTAATGTGAAGAAATTAGAAAGTGTTGAAAAACTGCTTTTGATTTCCCAATGACCACGCAAATCCCGGAAAGGGAAAGAGCATACACAAGTTGACAAAAAAATGTTGAATCTAGTTCGATACAACAAACAAGTTTGTAAATTTAAAGGATTAATCACAAATTAGAACCACAACTATGTGTCACTTTTTTATCATCTGCCAATAATCGACAAATCCTTTAGTTGGTGGAGAGAGCATACTTGATGTAAATGAGTTGTGTCAGAAACTAAAACTTAATACGAGATGAAATAAAATAAATAAAACTATTCTATACAACCATTCAAGGAGGATTGTGTTTAAGTGTTGATTAGTAAAACACAAACAATGAAAGACACTATGAATCCCCCCAAGGGGGATAGAGTGTCGGCGCTATGTAGCCAAATTTCGTTCTTTATTAATGAGTTTACTATATGATAAAAAATTAATTATGATTTTCACTTCGGTCCTTGAAATGGATTGAAAGGCTTACACTGTCGTCGAGAGAGAAAAGGAAAAAGGGATGGAGGATGGAGGTTTTTGATGTCCAGGATGACTGAAATTTGAAATTTGAGTAGTATGTCCTTCTACTTTTCTCAAAATCTGCTATAAACTAGTGATTTGAATGTGTTAGAATATTGTAAATTTATCAAATAAAATGCATAATCTACCCTACTCAAAATGCTCATAAAATTGTAGATTTTTAGTGAAAATGGCACTTTGAAATATTGAAATGGATCTAGTTTAAGATAAATATTTAAAAGTGAATCTAAATCTGATATATATCCTGAATAAAATTAGATTTGGATAGAGAATTATTTATCCAATTTTACTAAGCATCAAGTAACAAAAACCAAGAAGAAAGATTGAATTTTAGAGAGGAGAAGATTGAAATTCCCAATCCTATGCTTGAAAGAAACAAAGGAGAGAGGGATCTACAAAAAATTGTATTAGAAATGGGAAAATGGATTTTTTAAAGAGAATTGTATGTGATCGAGCTCGAAGCCCCTTCATTCTGAGCCAAATCTGCAAAAACTAGGCAATTTCTCAAAAAAACAAGGTTAATTGAGTCATTTCACTAATAAAAAAGAAGAAGGATAGAAAAAGTATAACCAACTACATTTTTCTACTCCTACAAAATGAAGATAATAAAATGAACATAAGTAACTTGAAAATAACAAATACTTATTGAAAATTAACTAGATCTAGACACATCATTCAAAATAAATAAAACATTAAACTCCACAGTTTTCACCTCAGATTTTGGCAAAATTACAAGATCGCAATGAAATCACAAACTAGCCTCCAAATACTTTAAAATTTAGTAACAAAATTACAGAAACATAAGTAGAAAGGGAATAGGTTCAATGCATCCTCGTTTCCAATGGAAAAAAATCCTCCTTTTATAGCAAAAAAGAAGGTCAAACCCCAAGGGGGCGAATTTGAAAAGTGTGAGGTGTTTTGGGGGTTGATAAAATGGTGGGAGGAAGGCATGAGTATTGGATTGAATGGATTCCACCTATATGGAGGTATTCTAGTTGGTTTGGTAATCCTTTACCTCCTCTAACCACTTCATCCAAGAGGAAAAACAACCCTCCATGTGAAAATTTGCCCCCGTTTTGTAGAAGTGACTTGGATCCCCTCCTTTAATGGTTGAAGATGATCCTATATATTCATGAATGTATCAGAAAATATCCTCAACAACTTTAACACCTCATAGAAAAGTCCCAAACAAACTGCCTTTGATTTACGATTCGGGTTTTCTCCTATTTTTCCATTTATTTGACCCTCTGAGTCAAGTTGGAAATAAAATCCAACTTAATCATTGAAAAATACTAATTTGACTCTCAAAAGTGGGTTTAGGGTTTAATTTAGGTCTTTGGGAATAAAAACGATAATCCCCATGTACAAATTGGATCCCTAGGTCCAATTTTATGACCTTTTAAAATATTACAATTAAATTACACCTTATCGATGATTTTGTTAAAAATAAAAATAAAAAATCCTAGGATGGACTTATCGGATGTTCACAAAACTCTGGACATATGCCTAGCTTGCTATAATACATAGAACCTAGGATTTAATAACTTTTATGACAAAAGTGTTGCCAAACTCAGCATCCTAGATTTGGAAGATTTTGAGTGAAAAACATGAAATTTATATGTTGCTTAAAAAAGCGTCATATAATTAACAAGGGAAAAAACACTCAAGTATGATGACCTTGATGACCGAGTATAAGAAGGGAAATCCTTTTACATGAAAGAACCTCATGCTATGTCATTTATTACAATTCCCTCGAAAGGTCATGGACATCCAAAGGAGGCCACAAATAACCCCGATGAAACCATGAAACTTCTGAGCACCAAGTAAGAACAAGTGATTTGTTCTGATCCTTGGGGGCTCACTTGAAAAATACCCTAATTGCAAATTATTGGATAACATCTGGCTGCAACTGAGGGACGTGTGCTCTATCTTCTCTTTAGGAAATGAGAGGATACGAGAATATCAGAATCTCTGGATTATATAAGCTGTAAATACATCTAAACTTGACAAGAAAACCTTAGTAGAACAAGTTTTATGAAGAGAACCAATGATCCAAAAGTTGTTTTTATTGAAAGGAACAAAAAATTAATTAATGAAAGAGAGTTTTATTCCTAAGTACATGAAAAAATGCATAAAGTAGATGCTCGCCTTAAGGAGCTTATTTTCCTACTCTAAACATGATATAAAAAGGTTAGGTGTAATAAAAAAATCCAATGTAACCACCTAAAAATATTATTAAGATAAAAAGGAAAATTTCATTGTCTTTGGTTACTAGCCAAAGCAAGGACACTTTATTTAGCAAGTGCAAACCCGTGTGATGATCCATAATGGGTGGGATGGATGGGAAATCATAGGAATGGATAATGTCATCAAACGTCTTCTGAAAATGATAGGTTCCCATGCAGGCTTCTTCTATCCATGACTTGATAGGGATGGTATACAGATCGACATGATGAGGCAGATTGACTACACCATCATACCGATGATCAAATCTCATCAAATGATGACTTGTTGTATCAGCATATAATTGCTCCACATCATAAGGAACCTTTGCATGTGAAGGTAATAGCTAAAACTAAACCATCATATATGAGTCTTCACTACACTTCCTCTCTATGTTTTCATTAATGATATTGATATATGGCTCAGACAGATCATATGGGTAAACCACATGCTCCTCTTCCACATAAAAGTTTCCCAAGGAAACAAGATCCATGATCTCTTCTTTAAAACCTTCATATATATCATCTTCAATAAAATCATCAAGAGACTCAAAACTCCCTCCATTAGATTTTTCGTAGACTAGATTACCAATAAAACCTTTAAAATTTTCTAGTTCATTATTTTCCTCTTCAGACATGTCATAGATTGAATTTTCCATGAATGTCCAGCAATCCTCATGAACATCTTTGCTGGACATAAGGGAATATTCGTCACTTATATCATTCTCGAGGATATACTTTTATTCCCTTCATACTCATCTTATTCAGAAAAATGGTCACAAGGAAGTAAAACTTTCATGCCATCATCATTGTATGGAGAACAGGTAGGAGCACCATTATGCATATTAGAATTTTCAAGTTAAGCTTCATTATAAGCTTTTGTAATGGTTTCCTCCTGAGGTAGATCTAGAGTGTAAATGTGATCATCATCACTGCAATAATCATGAAAGAATTCCCAATCATCAATATCCTATGTTGATGTGACATGAGGAGGGTCTTCAATAATCTCTTCAATGAATCGCTCTCCATGCACATCCTCAATGGGATATCCATGGATTTATTCTTCATTTTGATCTTTTGTAGGTAGAACCCAATACTTATCATTTACTATCCTGATGAGATGAGGTAATTTAGGTTCTTCCTCATGATACTCTATTTAGTGAAAAGAAACATGCAGGAACCCTTCCTGAAGCTTGTCTAAATCTTCCACTGTAGTCTCTCTTGTATGCCATTGCCTCAAGAATATTATAAGGAAGATTGAAAGGGAAGTAATACCTTTATTTGGAAGACAATTGAGATACCATGAACAAGCATTTCATCATAGAGTACTGAATTTTTTTTTTGATTATATTATATTCATACAAAACATTAAAGTGGGTGACAAGTTTAAGGAAAGATATGCATGTCGGACCTTTGCATAGTTGTTTCCCCAAAATATAGGTAGATGATCGGATATATCTTCACCATTATGATAATTAGGGAATCGTGTGATGTTTGAGAAGTTAATGGAAGGATATTTATTGGAAATACGAGCTCTTTCATCATCTATATTTCTTACTAAATAGTAAGCATTTGATATAACCACAGAGCTATCAAAATAATGATCTTTAAAATTTTACCATTTGCATGAGCTCACCTACACACAGTCAATCTCAACAATTTTTGTGAGAAACAATGGTTTTGTCCCTTCAATGGAGTCGCCATGTGAAAATAAAAATATGCATCATAAATATTTCACAAAAATTTCTCTTATTTTCTTTTCTTTATATAAAGGAAAAAGGTTAGTGGAGTCGCTAGACAAAGAATCAAATATCTACTCTAATCATTCATCAAACAAAGAAAAAATAATAAACAAAAAAGAAATTCATAACCTAGGAGTAAAAATATTTATCCTCGGCAACGACGCCAGAAAGTGTTGTCTCCTTTCACACACCTGGAGTTAAGCGCAATATAAATATTCAATATGGTAGGTGTGTCCTTGGGGGAAAGTCTTGATTCGAGTATTGTCATTTGATCAGGACTCCTCCATTTAAGCCAAACTCCTAACAGAGCTAAGGGGTGTGGTCCCTAAGAAAGATTTGTCTAATACTATTTAAGATTTAATCGTTATTGATGGAAGTAAGTTGTTAAGGATTTTTAAAAAGTAAATTCTGATACAATATTGTTTGCAAATTTAAGTAAATATTTAACATCATAACATCAACACATAAAGATAGAATAAAATAATTGTAGATAATATTAGTGGCAACGGAGTTAAAGTGAAATAAAGTTGTTGAAGTAAAATGTTTTGCAAATGTGTCTTGGTCAGTTTTAATTATTAAGACATGAGTTGAATTATGGGAAGGGAATTCTTGATATACTGGAAGTACTGAGAATGTCTCTAGAAGATGACTAAAGTGGTTCCTTAGTCATATATGTGGGATAAATTGGAGTCTCTGCCAAGGTGTCCAATACTATACCAACAAGGATGTAGCCTGACTATATCTTGAGGTCAGTACTTAGTTGTTCCCTTTTCCTTTTAGAAATTTTCCCACGATTGTCAACTATCATACACCGTATTTTTGTAATGATTCTAAGGGGAGTTGATTTTTTAAAAGAATTATTAGATAAATGTGAATAAATTAGAAAGTGTCGAAAAACCGCTTTTTATTTCCTAACGACTAGGAAAATCCCATTGAGGGAAAGAGAATACATGAGTTGATGAAAAAATGTTTATTCCAGTTTGATACAAGAAATAAGTTTGTAAAATCAAAGGATTAATGAAAATTAGAACAGAAACTATATGTAACTTTCTGATCATCCACCAATAATCAACAAAGTTTTTAGTTGCTAGAAATAACATACTTTGTGGCAATGAGTTGGGTAATAAAGTAAAAATTGATATGAGATGAAATAAAATAAAATAAACTAATGTGTACATCCTTTAAAGAAGGCAGATTGTGTGCAAGTGTTGATTAGTAAAACATAAACCATGAAAGAGACTATGAATCCCCCAAGGGGGGATGGAGTGTGGGCACTGTGTATCCCACTTGATTTCTTTATTAATGAGTTTACAATATGATAAAAAATGAATTATTATTTTCACTTTGATCCTTGAAAGGGTTCGAAAATCTCACAATGTCGCCGGGAGAGAAAAGGAAAGAAGAAAAGGGATGGAGGATGGAGTTTTTTTATGTCCAGGATAACTGAAATTTGAAATTCGAGTAGCATGTCCTCCTCCTTTTCTCAAAACCTGATAAAAACCAGCAAGTTAAATGTGTTAGAATATTTTGGTTTATCAAAGAAAATGCATAATCTAACCTACTCAAAATGCTCATAAAATTGTAGATTTTTTAGTGAAAATGACACTTTGAAAGATTGAAATGGATTTAGATTAAGATAAATATTTAAAAGTGAATCTAGATCTGATATATATTCTGAATAAAATTAGATTCCAAATAGAGAATTATTTATCCAATTTTACTAAGCATTAAGGAACAAAAACCAAGAAGAATGATTTAATTGTAGAGAGAAGAAGACCGAAATTCCCAAGCGTATGCTTGAAAGAAATGAAGGAGAGAGGGATATGAAAAAAAATTGCATTATAAAAAACAAAATGCATGTTGTAAAGAGAAGTGGATGCAACTAAGCTCCAATCCCCTTCACTCTAAGACAAATCTACAAAAACTAGGAAATTTCTCAAAAGAACAAGGTTAATCGAGTCATTTCATTAATAAAAAATAAGAAGGAGAGTATAAGTATAACCAACTACGATTTTCTACGCCTACAAAATTCTGATAATAAAATGAACATAAGTAACTTGATATCAGAAAATAGTTATTGAAATTTAACTGGATCTAAACACATCAATCGAAATAAATAAAGCATGAAGCTCCACGGATTTCACCTCAGTTTTTGACCAAATTACAAGATCACAATGAAATCATAGACTAGCATCCAAAGAAATCAATATTTATTAACAAAATATCAGAAAAATAAGTACAAAAGGCATAGGTTCAATGCATACTCATTTCCAAAGGAGGAAAACCCTAATTTTATAGCAAAAAAGAAGCACAAACCCCAAGGGGGTGAATTTAACAAGTGTGAGGTGTTTTGGTGGTTGAGAAAATGGTGGGAGGAATGCCTAAGTGTTTCAATGAATGTATTCCACCTATATTCAGGCATGTCACCGGGTTTGGGAAACCTTTACCTCCTCTAACAACTTGATCCAAGTGGCAAAACCACCCTCCATGAACAAATTCACCCCCCTTTTGTGGAAGCGAGTTGGATTGCTACTTTTGGTGGTTGAATATGCTCCTATATTCTCATAAATTTCGACAATATTATCAATAAGTTTGACACCTCATCGACAAGTCCCATACAAGCCATCTTTAATTTAGGTTTGGGGTTTTTTCCTATTTTTCCATTTATTTGACCCTCTGTCTCATTTTGGCGAGAAAATCCAAATGAATAATTGAAAAAATATAATTTCACTCTCAAAAGTGGGTTCAAAGTTTAAGTTAGGTCTCTCGGTCCAAAATTGAGCATCCCCATGGCCAAATTGTATCCCTAGGCCCAATGTTATGACCTTATGAAATATTACAATTAAAATACACCTTACGGATGATTTTATTAAAAAAATAAAAAATAAAAAATCCTAGGAGGGACTTATCGAATGTTCACAAAACTCTAGAGATATAACTATCATGGTATAATACATATAACCTAGGCTTTAATAAACTTTCATAGAAGAAAGTTACCAAACTCACCATCCTGGTGTTGCAGCTGTAATTGTTTTCCCAAATTTTTAAAATTTTTGACCCTCCTTGTTGATTTTATCTTGCCTGGTTTTATTTCGTTTCCCAAACTCGGTTGTCGTTCTACTACAATTTTGAATGTTTGAGTTTGATTCGAGATTAACTGTTTTATTTCATTTTGGAAGTTGATTGATTTAAAAATCCTTTGTCTAGCCAGAGCTTTCGACTTTGGAATTTTAAGTTTTGATGTTTAAAGGTTTTTATTTATCAATGTCGAAAGTCACTTGAATAGTAAATCAGGGCCGTAGTTCTCTACGTAGCCACCGTTGCGGAAGCTAAACAATGAATGACCCGATGGATAGTCTTGATTTTCGTCGATTTCTTGGTTTTATTGATCAACTTTTTACTTTGCAATGTTTTGTTTTAGCACTATCAGAAGCCAGTTGAAGTTTGATTTGGAACTTTAGTTATCTGCACAGTCACCGCTGTGAAATCCAACTAATGAATGGATTAGTGCTTATCCTCCTCGATCACCGATGATTTATGTTAACTGTGGAACCTTTGGTCTATCTACCTCTCATCATTGTGGCAACATACTGAACTTATTTGTCGACGTATTATGGTTAGTCGTTCCACTCGTCGTTGCCATTTTTTTAGTGGGTAATGGTTCTGATCTCTGATACATCGACATCAACTTTTAATGCTTTATTTCTTCGACATTTTATTTGATCATGGAAGCCACAAATTGATGGTCTTCCGCCGCTATGAATCCTCAGTGAACTGATCATCTGATGCTATAGTACATCCACCTACCGAAGTCGATTATCCACCCGATGCTTAGTGTTTACTGCTTCCGACTATCGATAGGGTTTTCCCATCATTTTTGTTGTGTTGTTACTCTATTTTATGGGATGGTGGAGTTTCCCCATGGGTGTTGGTTGAGTCATGAAGAGCATAGTTGTTGGACGGATTAAAGTAACTGAGAGGGGGGGTGAATCAGTTACATACCAAAGTGCATCATTTTAAAGGATATTTCAGATTTATTATGGACATATGCTTAAACAATTCAACCTATAGGAGCAAATTAAATAACAGTCAACATTCAATCACATCAACGAACACAAGACATAATGTTTTCATGAGGAAAAAATAAAAACTCTTCTTCTTAAGAGTGAAAGGTAAGCTCCAACTCCTCTTTACATTCTTTTATTTTGCCTGAGAATCAACCCAGACGAGGCTACTACCTCTGGAAACTCCAACTTCCAATTATACAAGCACCAACTTGTTTCTATTTTCTAGCAACAACTAGAGGGATGCTGGAACACCCCAGAGAACTCTGTTCTCCCTTGCTCCACCCTACCACCCATATTTTTCTTTGAATTACAGAATGAGTCAGACCCTTACAAACCCTCACTGTCTATGACTAGGCTTTATAAATCAACATTTACATTATGAGTCTGAATTAGACAGTATTGCAGATATTCATAACATACGTTATAATTCTATCTCTGTATATTTTTCTCTATTTATCATCAAGATTAAGCACATACAGAACTCACCGAGACTGTCACTGTATCATTCATATATTCTTTCTCATCTGGACTCTTCATACTCTGCAACTATTAATCTCTTATATTCGAAATTACCTTACTGAACAGCTCACACTTTAGCCTGCTTGCTACAATATATATATAT
>LPNX011105630.1:828535-861962 GCA_001517045.1 Pseudotsuga menziesii
TCTATACAAAATGATTCACATTCCACGAATAGCATAGATTCTCAAAAGTCTCTAACTAAAAAAAACTTTAAGTCCTTCGACTACCCAGTTTTCCTAACTCTCTGCATTCCACGAATAGTCATTCTCTACTCTGGGGTTTTACCTTTCACAATTGAGTTCCACTCTTACTTACTCCAAATCACTTCATTCTAGTCACTTCTCTGCAAGGCCATGCCACGCTGGGGTTTTAAATGTTTAAATAAGAGGTTTATTTGCTTATTCTCCCGCCGTTGTGGAAGGACAATTGGCTTCAGTCTCGATATTCTTCTCCGATGCGTTTTCCTTAGTCAACTGATTTTTTGGTTTCAAGTCAGAACATTTTGTTCTTTCATTCTCCGCCATTGCGGCTCCTCAACGAGATAACCATCCACAATGTTTTATGTTGACCGCGAAACTCGCAGTCTGATGGTCTTTGTCGTTGTGGCCGTGAATAGGACTATTCTTCCGTAGTATTTCATTCTTCCGCTCACCGATATGTTTTGTTTGCCATAGAGCCCATAGTCTTTCAGTCTTCTGCCATTGCAGCTGTGAATAGGACTATTCTTCCGTAGTCTTTTATTCTTTCTCTTGCCGATATGTTTGTTTGCCGCGGAGCCCGTAGTCTTTCAGTCTTCCGTCGTTGCGGTTGTGAATGTCACTATCCTTCCGTCGTTTAGTCATTTCTCCTCCGATGAAGAGTTTGCCCATTGTTTCCAATCCTTGAGTTGTGGGATTCCACCATTGCAGATGAAGAAGTCACTACCCTTCCACCATTGCGGATGAAAAAATCACTATCCTTTCAGTCGTTTAGTCATTTCTCCTTCGATGAATAGTTTTCCCATTGCGTCTTCTGATTCCACTATCATGGCAACGATTAACCTTGTGAAGCTCCGATGTGGATGTCTCGACGGGTAGCCTAGTGGTTTTGCCACTCAATGTTTATGAAGGAAAATACCATTCGTTCCATGTGGGAAAATCTGTACGTTCTAATTTATGTAAGTATTGGGGCTCATTTTTCCCGTTGCTGCTGTGTGTGCTTTCTTGTACAATGATTCCTGTATAATATACCCGTGCTACAAAGTTTGACAGAATGACAACATCTTCGCCAACAAACTCCCCCTTTGACATGATGGCGAACTTTGAAATTTTTCTCCCCCTTTTGACATCCATGGCAAAGACTAGAAATAATGCTCCCCCTGTGAGCATGACTCCCCCTGTCACTATTTCAATCTATACAGAATGTGTCCAGAAAACAAGAAAGCAGAAGCTGTAACCATATGCCAAAAAGAAATTAGAGCCATAAAGAACTTGGAAACATGTAATGTGAATGAGAATATATTCATAGTGGACAAACCCCCAGCTGAGCTTGAATCATTTCAAACTGAGATTTGGGAAGGGGCTTAGTAAAAATATTAGCAAGTTGATCTTTTGTTCCAACATATTCAAGCTTAATCACCTTGCACAGTACTTGCTCTCTCAGAAAATGATACTTTATAGGTATGTGTTTAGTCTTTCAATGCATCACTGGGTTCTTTGAAATACTTATTGCACTTGTATTATCACAAAAAATGGTAATGGGATTATCATACTGTATGTGCATATCCTTCAAAATCTGCTTCATCCAAAGGATCTATGTACAACATCCTGCTGCTGCTATATACTCGGCTTCAGCTGTAGATAATGAAACAGATGATTGTTTCTTACTGGACCAACTTACCAAACAACCTCCAATAAAGAGGGCAGCACCACTGGTACTTTTCCTGTCATCAATACATCTATCCCAGTCAGCATAGCTAAATGCATATAAGTCAAGAGAGTTACCTGTTGGATACCATAAACCATGATTTCCTGTTCCTTTTAAGTATTTGAAAATCCTCTTTACAGCCAACAAGTGACCATTCTTAGGTGAAGCCTGAAATATTCCAACCTGACAAACAACATGCATAATGTCTGGCCTAGTTGCTGTAGCATAGAGTAGACTACCAATCATGGATCTGTACATAGTCTGGTCTACATCTCCAGAGTTATCATCTTTACTGAGTTTACATCCAGTGACCATAGGTGTACTAACTGGCTTACAGTCCTCCATTTTGAATTTCTTTAACATTTCATTAATGTATTTAGTCTGAAAGATAGAGATAGCTCTATCACATTGATTGATTTGTAATCCAAGAAAGAACTTCATTTTTCCTAGCATAGACATTTTGAATTCCTGCTGCATGCTTTCAGCAAACTTTGTGCTCAGTCTATCATTGTCACTCCCAAAAATTATGGCATCGACATAAACTTCTATAATAATAAGGCTGTTATTCTCTTCTTTAATGTATAGGTTACTATCTGTGTGACCTCTCTTGAATCCTTGCTGCATCAAGTAGTTATCTAGTCTGGAGTACCATGCCCTAGGTGCTTGATTTAATCGATATAACTCTTTCCTCAATCTGTAAACAAACTGTGATGCATCCTATACATGAAATCCTTCTGGATGCTCCATGTAGACTTCCTCTTCCAAATCACCATTTAAAAAAGTTGACTTCACATCCATTTTGTAGACTTTAATTTGTTTGGAGTTGGCATGTGCTAAGATCAACCTTATTGCTTCCATTCTAGCAATAGGGGCAAATTCTTCACTGTAATCAATCCCTTCTACCTGTGCATAACCTTTGCATACTAGTCTTGCTTTATTTCTGGTTACTTTTCCTGTATCATCCAGTTTATTCCTGAAAACCCACTTAGCTCCTATTACATTTTTGTTTGCAGGTCTAGGAACTAGTTCCCAGGTATGATTCTTTTCGATTTGACTAAGCTCTTCCTTCATAGCATTTACCCAATGTTCATCTTTGATGGCTTCATTCATTTTTTTCAGTTCAGTCAGAGAGAGAAGTGATACCTGCTTTTCAAGGATGGGTTGTTGTCTTTTACTTCTTGTCTCGACACGTGATTTTATATCCCCAATAATCAATTCTTCAGGGTGATTTTTCTGTATTCGACTACTTGGAGATTTTGTTGAAATTGTATTTTTTGAAGGACTGAAGCATTGTTCATCATCACATGTAGATATGTCACTGTCATCAGCCTTAACCTCTTCTATTTCATCCTCTTCATCATCTGACCTGTGCTTGTCAAATATATCATGAGTATCAAACTCCTTTTGCTTACTAAGTCTTTGATTTTAAGAATACAGATTCATCAAATGTTACATCTATTGCTTCAACGATCTTTCTTAGTCTGAAATTATAACATTTATATGCTTTTCTAGAACAGGAGTAGCCAACAAATACTCCATCATCGGTTCTAGAGTCTAATTTTCCCAAATGTGGATCTACTCGTTTGATATAACACTTACAGCCAAAAATCCTGAAATGTTTAATGCTAGCTGGTCTTCCTTTCCACATTTGATATGGCATGATAGACTCATTATTTATTAGTAGACATCGATTCAGAATGTGAACTGCTGTGTGAATAGCTTGAGGCCAAAGCACATTACTCAACTTTGCTTCATGGAGCATGGTTCTAGCCATCTCTACTACTGTTTTGTTTTTCCTTTCTACTACCCCATTCTGTTGAGGTGTTTGAGTCACAAAGAAGTGTCTCTTTATCCTGTTCACATTAAAAAATTTGTTAAATTCATTTGACACGCACTCTCCTCCATTATCATATCTCAGGCACTTTATTTTCTTGTCACATTCATTTTCAACAAATTCTTTAAATGTTTGAAAATAGTCAAAAGCTTCAGATTTCTTTTTCAATAAGTAAATCCAAGTCATTCTAGTGTAATCATCCACAAATAATAAGAAATACTTTTCTCTTTTCATCCCTTTTGTTCTCATGGGCCCACAAATATCAGTATGCACTATCTCAAGCGGTTTAGTTGTGGAGTATTCTTTTGTTTTAAATCTGACTCTTGTTTGTTTCCCATGTTGGCATTGCTTGCACACTGAACCTGAGAGATTCTTTAAATATGGTAAATCTCTTACAGCTTCATTCTTACTCATATTGACCAGATTATCAAAATTTATGTGACCTAGTCACTTGTGCCACAACCAGCTTTCATTCTCATTACTAAGAGAGCATTCATTATTTTTCTCATCTAGAATATAGACATTGCTTGAACTTCTTGTGGTTGTACCTATTAGTTTATCTATTTTCACATCTCTGATTTGACATCCATTTGAATCAAATATCATGTAGTGTCCCTTATCACATGTTTGACTAACACTCAGCAAGTTGTGTTCCATGTCTTCTATCAACAGGACATTTTCAGCCAAGTTTTTCTTATTGTTTAAACATACAGTCCCTTTTCCAATTATTCTAGTTGTCTGATCATTCCCAAATGTGACAGACCCCTCTTTTCCTTTGTCTAGTTTGATAAACAAATTTTTACTTCCTGTCATATGTTTGGAGAATCCACTATCTATTATCCATTTGATTTTATGTTCAGCTTGCAGGGCTACATTACAATTTTCAGCCTTCATATTTTCAGTCTTCCTTTTCCAGATTTGAGTTTGTTGATGAGTATAGATGGGTTTGCTAACTTTCTGAAAGTTGGTAGGGCAATTTATTGAAATATGGCCAAAATTTTGACATTTATAACATTTTGTTTCATGGTTTAAAATATCAAATCTATTATGAGTATTACTATTTCTGTTTTGACTTGTCACATCCAATCTTTTTCCATATCCATGTCTAGACTTCTCATAACCATTATATTCATGTTTTTTTCTTGAAAATTTAGTACAAAACGCAGCCTTGTGTCCATAATTGTAACAAAAAAAACAATAGCCATTAAACTTATTATGATACCTGTCATGTGTCCTTTTCTGAACAATTGGTCTTGATTTTTCTTCCTGTTTCTCAACCACTGAATTCTCATCAGCTGCTTTCTCATTCTTCTTTTCTGTACCTGTTTCTTTCAAACTTGAACTAGAACCATCATTGATCACTGCTGCCTTATAACCAAGTCCATATTTATCATTTACAGATCTCTGACTTTCTATTATCTGATTTAGAATTGGTGAACTGTGATTCATGTTACTTTCCTGTACCTTCTTCCTTAATAAGACAACTTCTAATTTCAGGTTTTCAATCTCTTTATCCTTTAAAATAATTAATTTGTGTAGAAATTCTTTAGTGATTCTAGCTTCTTCCAGTTTTAGTTTTAATTCAATCGTCATTGCTTCAGTGCTTTCAAATGAATCATTTTATTTTTTCAACTCATCCTCAAGTTCTTTAACATTTCTCTTAAGATGTCTACATTCTTTTCTTTCTCTTCTTAAATCACATAGAGCACTTACCAATTCTGCTTCCAAATCTCCTCTTCAGACTGGCCTTTCTGATTTTCCAAAGCCATAAAGAGATTCTCATCTGATTGATCATCAATTTCATCGAAATCAGATATATCACTTTCTTCTTTAGTAAATAAACTCTTCTTCTTGAAAGTACGTCTATTGAAAGACTTCTTGTATTTATTTTTGTATTGCTTTGGCCTTTTACTGCTTTCTTCCTCATTGTCAGAGTTCTTACTATATGGACATTTGGAAGCAAAGTGACCTATTCTACCACATCCAAAACATTTCAAAGGAAGATTAACTTTGTACCTACCTGTACCCTTTCTTAATCTCTTGACAAAATTTGCTTCTTCTTCATCTTCTTCTGATTTTTTAGAATTGTTCACTTCTTATTCTTTCCTCTTCTTCTCCTTCTTTGCTGCTTTGAATGCTGCTTCTTTCCTGGAGGAAGTATCACAAGAAATTCTCATTTCATATGCAGTCAGTATTCCATTAAGTGTATCCATATCTAAGGTATCTAAATCTGCTCTTTCTTCTAATGCAGAAACCTTAGGATTAAATCTAGCAGGAAGAGATCTAAGAACCATTAGTACAATAGATTCATCTTCAATATTTTGTCCTAGCCCTCTCATGGTATTGGAAACTTAATCTATTCGAAGGAAATAAGTGGCTATATCTTCAGATTCTTCCATTTTCAGGCTTTCAAATTGAGATCTATATGTTTGTAATTTGGCATTTTTAACTTTAACATCCCCTTCATAGACTGTTTTCAGTTTGTCCCAAATTTATTTTGTTGAGGAACAATTCATTACTTTAACAAATTCTGAAGCTGCTAGGCCTCCTAGAATACCATACATAGCCTTTGAATTACTCTCATAGAGTCTTCTACTTATAGGATCTATTGGAATAGTTGTTGGAACATTATATGTGTTTAAACAAGCTTTCCATACATCAACTCCTTGAGATTGTAGAAACAGTTTCATTCTTATACTCCAAAAGGAATAATTATGTCCATCAAATAGAGGCAGTCCATGTTTGGTAAATTCTGATTTCTTGTCCATTGTTTAGGATCTAGATTCCAGTGGTTAAACTGATTTGAAGCAACCTGCTCTGATACCAATTGTTGGATGGATTAAAGTAACTGAGAGGCGGGGGTGAATCAGTTACATACCAAAGTGCATCTTTTTAAAGGATGTTTCATATTTATTATGGACATATGTTTAAACCATTCAACATATAGCAGTAAATTAAATAACAGTCAACATTCAATCACATCAACGAACACAAGACACAATGTTTTCATGAGCAAACAATAAAAACTCTTCTTCTTAAGAATGAAAGGTAATATCCAACTCCTCTTTACATTCTTTTATTTTTCTTGAGCTTCAACCCAGATGAGGCTGCTACCTCTGGAAGCTCCAACTTCCAATTATACAAGCACCAACTTGTTTCTATTTTCTGGCAACAACCAGAGGGATGCTGCAACACCCCAAAGAACTCTGTTCTCCCTTGATCCACCCGACCACCCTTATTTTTCTTTGAATTACAGAATGAATCAAACCCTTCCAACCCCTCACTGTCTATGACTAGGCTTTATAAATCAGCATTTACATTATGAGTCTGAATTAGACAGTATTGCAGATATTCATAACAGATGTTATAATTCTATCTCTGTATATTTTTCTCTATTTATCATCAAGATTAAGCACATACAGAACTCACCGAGCATGTCACTGTATCATTCATATATTCTTTCTCATCTGGACTCTTCACACTCTGCAACTATTAATCTCTATTCATCATTGTATCCAGCTCTTCAATCCATTTCTGGAATGTGTTCAATCTCTTATATTCAAAATTACCTTACTGAACAACTCAAAATTTAGTCTACTTGCTACAATATATATATATATATATGTTTCAGTCGATTCCCATTCTCTCTGTTCATTACAAAAATGGTTACGGACTCTTTATGTACCATCTAATTGTAAATGAGAAACCGTTAACAGGTCTCGAATGTTGATCTATACAAAACTATTCACATTCCATGGATATCATAGATTCTCAAAAGTCTCTAACTGAAAAAAACTTTTAGTCCTTCGAATACCCAGTTTTCCTGACTCTTTGCATTCCACGAATAGTCATTCTCTGCTATGGGGTTTTACCTTTCACAATTGAGTTCCACTCTCACTTACTCCAAATCACTTCATTCTAGTCGCTACTCTGCAAGTCCATGCCATGCCATTTATCGCCAATGCCATGCCACGCTAGGGTTTTAAATGTTTAAATCGGAGGTTTATTTGCTTATTCTCCTGTCGTGCCAGAAGGACAATCGGCTTCGGTCTCGATATTCTTCTCCGATGCATTTGCCTTAGTCGGCTGATTGTTTGGTTTCACGTCAGAACATTTTGTTCTTTCATTCTCCGTCGTTGAGGCTCCTCAACGAGCTAACCATCCGTAATGTTTTATGTTGACCGCGGAACTCGCAGTATGATGGTCTTCCGCCATTGCGGCTGTGAATAGGACTATTCTTCCATAGCCTTTTATTCTTTCGCTCATCGATATGTTTTTCTTGTTGTGGATCCCGTAGTCTTTTAGTCTTCCGTCGTTGCAGCTGTGAATAGGACTACTCTTTTGCTTGCCGATATGTTTGTTTTCCACGAATCCCGTAGTCTTTCAGTCTTCCGCCATTGCGGCTGTGAATGTCACTATCCTTACGCCGTTTATTTGTTTCTCCTCCAATGAAGAGTTTTCCCATTGTCTCTGATCCTTGAGTTGTGGGCTTCCGCTGTTGCAGATGAAGAAGTCAGTACCCTTCCGTCGTTGCAGATGAAAAAATCACTATATTTCCGAACATTTAGTCTTTTCTCCTCCGACGAAGAGTTTTCCCATTGCGGCTTTTGATTCCACTATGATCCCGATGATTAACCTTGTGAAGCTCCGATGTGGATGTCTCGATGGGTAGCCTAGTGGTTTTGCCACTCGGTGTTTATGAAGGAAAAGACCATTCGTTCCATGTGGGAAAATCTGTACGTTCTAATTTATGTAAGTATTGGGGATCATTTTTCCCTTTGCTACTGTGTGCGCTTTGTTGTACAATGATTCATGTATAATATACATGTGCTGCAAAGTTTGACAAAATGACAACATCTTGGCCAACAGTAGTTTGGGGGTTTGGTGTTTTGAGGAGTGGTGGTTACTTTGTCCTTTTTCATGCTTTCATCAAACAATGTTGAATTGGTCCAGATGCAACCTGGATTGAGATAAAACTCTATTTTTCAGACTTGTGTTTTTAGTTCAGATAGTGGATTTAGAGGATTTTCAGGCCCAGCTTGCAGGATTCTCTTTACCTTATCTTTTCATGCTTTAAATTTCTTTATAGTTGATTTTATAGAATGCATGCATTGATACAATTTGTGTTACTTTGTGAAACACTAAGTGATATAAGGATGGGTGATTCATGATAGGGTGATTGATGTTGTAGAGAAGACATGTCTAGAAGACAAAGCAGAAGAAAGGAGGCAGCAAGGAAGGAAGAGAAAGAAAATGCAAAAGCAGATATGAGGAAAAAGAAGAAGAAAGCAAGGGTTTGAGATCTCAAATAGATCGATAGTAGCAGAGGCCCAAGCTTTGGAAAATTTCATCAGTTACCAAGCTGGTCCTTTTTATAAAGTGCTCTTAAAATCTTAATATGAAATGTAACATATTGTATAAATCATGAGCACCCACTAAAATACAAAATGGTGGGATTAAACGGTTGGGGCAGCCCAAAGTTCACCCGAGGGGTAACCCAAATGTTTTGCTATTTTTGTATAAATACAGGAGAATCAAATAGAAGACATGACTTTTTCCCAGATATATTTGTGAGAACATGTTGTAAGAAGAACTATTTCCTTTTGCAATAGATAATTACAAGTTTCCTGTCGGAGAAAGCTTGTTGGAATGTTCAAATGTTGTGCTATGGATTTGTTGAATGTGAAGTATTTCATTTTTAGCTATTGTCCATTAACTGTGAGGTTGTTCTAACTCTTTGAACCCATGTTCTTGTATGAATGCTCTTTAGTTTATTATCTAAAATTTCCACTATGAGTAATGAAGGTTTTTCATAAACAATGAGCTATCTTATTGTTCATCTATCTATTAATGTTTATGTGTTTTGAAACAAATAATAGCTATCTGTGATTTTTCTTAATGCATGAGCATAAATACATTACTCATTGATGAATTATAATCTTTCTCCCTACTTATAGGTTAGATAGTTAATTTTAGTTTCTTTATATGTGTGATTTAGATGCGAGAGAGTTAAGATGAGAGGTAAGAAACTGCGCATCACATTGTGACCGCTCCTCGTATTCTCTATCAATCTGCATTTGTTAGATAGGCACTTGCGAATCATACTCAAATACAAAAAAAAAAAAAAAATACACATGGTGGACCGGGCCGTAACCGGTAAAACCCTTTATTTTTGTTACTTGACCTATGGTAGCCAGACCGTAAACCAGACGGATTCCCCATACCAAACAGTAACGTGCTAGTTGGGAACGTTTATTGGGGAGAATCCCTTACTGTTGTTGCTTGTGATTTTCCAGGACTCAACATTTTTTGGTGTTGAAAGGAGGGCCGCGAGTGCATGGATGCCCGAGGAAACCCATTTTCTCGAGATTATTCCATCAATGATAGTTTTGAACGCAGTTTGTTTCCCATTCAAATTCCTAAACATAATGGTTAAGATCATTTGTATTCTGTCGATAACAAAGTGGTTAATGATCTAAGAATACATACTAGGGCATATGTGAAGAAGATTGTAGGATTACCAATTATTCATGTCTTACCCAGAAGACAATATAAGAAGAAAGACCGTCCTATATTGGAAGATGAAGTGTTGGTTGGAGATTTTGAGGACCTGGTAGAAACAACCTTACAGGAAGTTGTTCAGCCTTTGAATCAAGTGGGCCCAAATACACCTTAATGTTCACCTATTCATACTTCTGTTCATTCACCACCTCATTCTCCACCAAGAATCATGGTAGGCATAAATGCAAATCAGCCACCCAACCCACCAAATCCACCACCTGCTTGGAGGGCTAGGTCACCTTTAAACCTAGAACCCCCTTTGCATGACTTACCTCAGGATTTTGAGAAAATTCTTCCTAATTTTGATCCCAATGGAAAGATTTTAGTAGATTATCATTTCCAAAGTTCTTACTTGTCTATAGAAGGACTAAGGCCTGGAGAACATGAAGATGTAGTATGCAGATTGTTTCCACACACCCTGAAAGGTGCAACAGCCTCATGGTATTTTTCTCTTCCTGCAAACTCAATCCCAGACTGGGACACATTTGAAAGGATATTCATAAGTAAATATGCATCCCATAAAACTCATGCAGCCTTAATGAAAGGGTTATGTGCTTTGAAGAAAGAAAGAAAAGAGAAAGTGCATAGTTTCACCCAAAGGTTTGCTACTTATCTAAAAAAAAAATCTGCAGCTGATAAGCTTTCTGATAAAGTTCTGATCGAATACTATACTTCAGCTCTAGGGCCTGGCTTGGCCATATTCGCTAAGATTCAAGTTAAACATAGATTATCATAAACTTATGAAGAAGCTGAGAGGGGAGAAGCTGAAAAAGAGAGCATAGAAGATTATCCTGAGCAGTCGGGAGAATTGTTTTGGGTAATAAATCCTTATTACTATCTAAGCCTAAAGAGGAGAAGTCACATGACTTTGAAGGAATGTTGAAAATGATGCATAAACTATCTAACAGAATAATATATTTGGAAAAGGAAAGGGAAGCACAAAAATATTATAAGCCTTACTATAAAAGGAGAGAAGACAACAATCAATATAAACCTCCTCCACATAGTCCTGCATCAATGAACTTAACATAGGTAAGTATGGATAACTTTTGCACCTTTCATCAACAACCCCATTCTAAAAAAAATTTCCCTCAATGGATCAATTCGAGGACATTAGTAATGAATCAGGTATTGGACTCTAAACTAACTGAAGCTAATGATGAGGAAGAAAAGGGTAATAAATCCATAGAAAAACAAGATGATGATGCTCTGGTTTTATGGTACTGTGTCTCACTTTTTGATATAGAATTTGAAGGTACTGTGAAACATGGGGAGATATCAGAAACAACTGTGACAAAAAGAAGCCAAGGTTTGTTAAACAAAGAAAATTCAATACTTCCAATGATTAAGAAATTTGAAGGCAATATGAAGAAAATACAGAAGAACAACACAGATGATATAGTACTTGAACTTACTATTAGCAGTCAAGATCCAAAACAAGTCAACATGCCTGTTAGGCCTATTGAAGACAAAGTGGGTAATGTCAAGGAAAATCTCAAAGCACCTAAAGTACCAGAGGAAGAACTTCCCACTAACAACCAACCTATAGAAGAAATTGTTGAAGCAAGTGTGGGAGGTAGGACTAGGTTTAAAACCCCACGATTCCTCCTAACTCTTGAGATTTTAAATCATAATGTGCACAATTGTTCAATAGAATCAAGGTCATCAGTCAATGTTATACCACTTGTAGTCTACAAAAAGATTAATGGAAAACCTAAACCTACTACTTGGGAGGTTACTCAGCTAGATAGGACCAATGTGAAAGTAGTCGAGGAAATGGAGGATGTTCTGATCCGCTTATCTACAAATGAAAAGATATGTCAGTCCATTGATATTGTAGTAATAGACATACCTGATGGCTATGGAATTATTTTGAATCGAGACTTGTTAGTAAGAATAAATGGGTATTTTGCTTCAGATTGGTAACATTTGTGGTTTCCTCAGAAGGGAGGTCCAAACCAGATTAAAATATTAAGAGAGCCCCACGTGAAGCATAATGTTACTCAATTGGAAGAAAAAAATGAGCTAGTGAATTCTATGTTGGGAAATCATCTTATTGAGCTAGAACCGACATACTACCATGTAGAAGAAGCCATCATTACATCAGACACCCAGCCTGATCTCCTTCAATTTTCACGGGCTGATGAGATTGATTGTAAAATAGTAGATATAGTTTTTGATTGAAGTAAACTAGAATTAGATAATGGTTAGATTTTTTTCATTTTGTAGTAAAGCCTATCCCCTTAACTTACAAGTTGCCAGATTTATATGGGTAGGCAAAGGACTAACCGGTTAGTGGTTTAGTTCTCAAATTTTGTTTTTCTTGATATTTATTTCTTGAATTATCTTGTACATAAATAAATTGATTTGGTTGTTTATTTTGATTTACTTTACTTATTTTTTATTCTAGTTTAGATTTTGATTGATTTCAATAAAAAGAGGAAAACTTTTGGTCGCGTGGAGAGCATAAGAATTCTTGATTAACTAAAATCCTTGATTATAGGACTGTGTACTATTGCTTTATCTTAAAGGATTTATTCTAGATTAGCATTTTTCCTAAATGGCTATGAACACATTGAAGTCCTACTTAATCCTTTTAAAATAACTCAGGGTCAAAAGTCTGGAATACTATTTCAAGGCTCCATCCATCTCGCATTTAAAAATGTCTTAGGGGGTGACAGCAAAAGACCCATGGAAAGGAAGCAAGCTAAACAATATATTATACATAAATAATCCCATATCAAGAATTGAAAGCCAAAAGAAAAATAATAGTAAAAAATATCCTAATAAAGCAATATATATCAAAACAAAGTACTGAACCATATAAGTACAAAATTGCCAAAGTTCTTCTCAGTCCGTGAGCTGAACGTTAAATACATCTTTCACACAAAAGGACACTATGGATAGAGGATCCTGAATTAAAAAAAAAAATAGAAAGAAAGGCATGCAAGAGGACTCAAATGAAAGTACAAAAGTGAAAAATGGCATGGGAATGAGGAACAAATGAATATTTATGTTTACCATATGTTACAGTCCTATGGTGTCCAAGCTGCAAGCTACCCGAAGACAGAGGTAAAAAATGAAACTCATATTCCCTCCTTAAAAGAGTTATCTAGACATTCAAATATTCATTTCCACTTTCCTTAATTGGACTGTTATCAATGATTAAAAGTACATACTTTTTCCATTTAGGAAATCCATACATTTAGAATAATTCATCATGTTAGTATTTATTGTCAAGATAGTCCATTGCTCAAAGAAGAAGTTTTCCAGAGATCTGAGTTCACCAGATAGTTGCCAATTGTTGCAGCTGCAACTGTTTTCCCAAATTTTTAAAATTTTGAACCCTCCTTGTTGATTTTATCTTGCCTGGTTTTATTTGTTTTCCCAAACTCAATTGTCCTTCTGCTACAATATTGAATGTTTAAGTTTGATTCGAGGTTAACTGTTTTCTTTCATTTCGGAAGTTGATTGATTTAAAAATCCTTTGTCTAGCCAGATATTTCGAATTTGGAACTTTAAGTTTTGATGTTTAAAGGTTTTTATTTATCAATGTTGAAAGTAATTTGAACAGTAAATCGGGGCTGTAGTTCTCTATGCAGCCACCATTGCAGAAGCTAAACAATGAATGAACTGATGGATATTCTTGATTTTCACCGATTTCTTTGTTTTATTGATCAACTTTTTAGTTTGTGATGTTTTGTTTTAGCAATATCAGAAGTTAGTTGAAGTTTGATTTGGAACTTTAGTTATCTACGCAGATGCCATTGTGGAAGGCAACTAATGAATGAATTAGTGCTTATCCTCTCCAATCGTCGATGATTTATGCTAACTGTAGAACCTTTGGTCTATCTACCTCTTGCCGTTGCGGTTTCGTACTGAACCTTTCTGCCGATGTATTATGGTTATTCCTTCCTCTCACCATTGCCATGTTTTTAGTGGGTAATGGTTTCAATATCCGATACATTGACAACAACTTTTAATGCTTTATTTTTCCGACATTTTATTTGATCGTAGAAGGTGTAGTCTGATGGTCTTCCACCATTACAGCTCCTCGGTGAACTAATCATCTGATGCTATAGTACTTCCCCCCACCAAAGTGGATTATTTGCCTGATGCTTAGTGTTTATTGCTTCCAACTATTGGTAGGTTTTTCCTGCCTTTTTTGTTGTGTTGTTAATCTATTTTATGGGATGGCAGAGTTTCCCCATGGCTGCTGGTTGAGTCATGAAGAGCGCAATTTGGGGGTTTGTTGTTTTGAGGAGTGGTGGTTACTTTGCAATTTTTCATGCTTTCATCGGAGAATGTTGAATTGGTCTAGATGCGGCTTGGATTGAGATAAAAGTCTATTTTTGAAACTTGTGTTTTTAGTTCGGACAGTGGATTTAGAGGATTTTCAAGCCCAGCTTGTAGGATTCTCTTTACCTTATCTTTTCATGCTTTAAATTTGTTTATAGTTCATTTCACAAAATGCATGTATTGATACAATTTGTGTTTCTTTGTCAAATGCTAAGTGATCTGAGGACAGGTGATTCATGATAGGGTTATTGCTATAGTAGAGAAGACATGTCTAGAAGGCAAAGCAGAAGAAAGGAGGTAACAAGGAAGGAAGAGAAAGAAAATGCAGAAGCAGAGATGAGGAAAATGAAGAAGAAAGTAAGGATTTGAGATCTCTAATAGATTGATAGCAGCAGAGGCCTAGGCTTGCAAAAATTTCATCGGTTACCAAGATGGTCCTTTTTATAAAGTTCTCTTAAAATCTTAATCTGAAATGTAACATATTGTATAAATCATGAGCACCCACTAAAAGACAAAATGGTGGGATTAAACGGTTGGAGTAGCCCAAAGGTCACCCGAGGGGTAGCCCAGAGGTTTTGTTGTTTTTGTATAAATATAGGAGAATCAGATAGAAGAGAGGAATTTTTCCCAGATAGATTTGTGAGAAGATGTTGTAAGAAGAACTATTTCCTTTTGCAATAGATAATTACAAGTTTCCTGTTGGAGAAATCTTTGTGGAATGTTCAAATTTTGTGCTATGGATTTGTTGAATGTGAACTATTTCATTTTCAGCTATTGTTCATTAACTGTGAGATTGTTCTAACTCTTGGAACCTATGTTCTTCTATGAATGCTCTCTAGTTTATTCTCTGAAATTTCCACTATGAGTAATGAAGGTTTTTCATAAACAACGAGCTATCTTGTTGTTCATCTATTTATTAATGTTTATGTGTTTTGAAACAAATAACAATTATCTATGGTTTTTCTTAATGCATGAGCAGAAATACATTACTCATTGACGAATTATAATCTTGCTCCCTAGGGATAGGTTAGATAGTTAATTTTAGTTTCTTGCTGTGTGTGATTTAGATGCTAGAGAGTTAAGACGAGAGGTAAGAACCTGTGCATCACATTGTTACCACTCCTCATATTCTCTATCAATCTACATTTGTTAGATAGGCACTTCCATATCATACTTAAATACAAAAAAAAAAGACAAAAAATACACACGGTGGAACGGGCGGTAACTGGTAAAACCCTTTATTTTTGTTACTTGACCTACGGTAGATGGGCCGTAAACCGAATGGATTCCCCATACCAAATAGTAACAGGATAGTTGGTAACTTTGACTACGGAGAATCCCTTACTATTGTTGCCTATGATTTTCTAGGCCTCAACACCTGGCTTTGGAGGATTTTCAGTGAAAAGATTGGAAATTATATGTCGCTTAAAAAACATTCATATAATTAAAAAGGGAAAAAAAATAAGGGATAATGACCTTTATGACCAAGTCTAAGAAGGCCAAGAATTCTACATGAAATAACCTCATGCTATGTATTTATTACAATTCCCTCAAAAGGGTGTGAACATCCAAAGGAGGCCACAACTAGCCCTAATGAAACCAAAAAACTTCTGAGCACTAAGTGAGAACAAGTGATCTGTTTTGATCCTTGGTGGCTCACTTGAAAAATACCCTAAGTGCATCTTAGAGGATAGCACATGATTACCTCACACATGCCATCTTATCCATTTTATGAGTAGATAAAAGGCATTGAGAATCCCTCTCCAAACAATAGAGGAATTTGCAACATTTAACCTTGGTGGTCGGATCCAATTTAAAACCACTAAGACTTTTAAATATTTATCATTAATTGTTTTACTCCAAAATCCAGTGTCAACTAAGCACCTCCATAAAATTTTAGCACACAACGCATGAATTTACCATTCTAGTATTTTAATGCCCGATCCATTGAAAGGTTTAGGTAGAGCTAGGATTTTCCATAGAGCTAGATGTAGCGTAGTATTATGTTAACCTCCAGGCCATAGGAAATTAAAGATATTTTTTCTAATCATGCTTCTCACTGTGATGGGATCCAAATAAAGACGAACCCAATAAACATTATTTTTTTTTAAAATTGAGTTTACCAGAAAGATTCTACCAGCAATACACTACCAACAGAATGTCAAATTTGTATTGTTCTTTAAACATTATGAAATAACCAAATATAGTCCTCTATTTTGTAGCAATTAGCCTTCAAATGGTAACCTAGGTACTTGAATATTTCTTCAAGCTTCTCCACTGTGAAAGGAAACAAACCTCTTATCTTCTAACATATCTCAACATCGCAAAATCATATATTTTTTCGTAGTGATTATTGTCCACGTAGCTTCACAAAAGAAATCAATAATTTATTTGCAGGACTACCATTCAAAAACATTACCCAACCCTGACAGAATCACATCATCTGCAAAAAGTACATGTGTAATTAACAGGGATCGAGAGATCTTTATACCTCTAACCTTCTACACCTCCTTTTCTTTATTTAGTAGCCTACTATGTCCTTCAATGACCATAATTAACAATAAAGGGGATAATAGACACCCTTGTTTTAACCCTCTATTGCTGCCAAAAAAAGAGGTTGGTGATCCATTAACAAGAGAATTGAAACAACTTGAACTAATACATGCAATAATCCAATTTTTTACCGCAACTTACAACCCAATCTGTATCAACACAAAGATGATGAATTACCAATCCACACGATCATATGCTTTGACTAAATCAATTTTTAGAATACAATATTGTAAATGCTTTTGTTTGGCATTCAATAGCTAGTTCTAATTATGGGAGTTTAGATTCAATTGACAACATAATTTTTTCACCCTGAACCAATCTAAAAGGAGCTAAACCCATCGTTGTTTTACCCAAGGTGCGGCATGCCCAAAGAAAGGAAGACAACATCAGGTGGTAACTAGTTTTGTATGATTGAACGTAAAGTATACTACATTTTTACCTGAGTTGTTTAATGTAGGAATCGTTTTAATCCACTTGGTCAAGTATTCAACTACCATTATGATGTAGTGGTGACCATCTACTAAACGTAGGAGGATTACATGTCCTAACTTCAATAGTCCAGTTGAAAATGGACCCACGGTCCCTATAGGGTGTAATGGATTAGAATGAGAACACATTGTTTTCATATAGATTTGACAACGTTGACACTTTTTAATGGAATTAATTCAATATTTAAAGATAATCAGCCAAGAGTATCCTACATGCCATATTTTCTTGGAACTTTCCCTCCTAGAAATGAATTTTTCAACTGCTACAACATGTAAATCATTCAATACTTTCTCTGCTTTTTCATGCACTAAACGATGTCTTAAGATTAGCTTTATTCCTTGACGGTGAAAACTATTCCATATGATAAGGTATCTCCATGATTGATGTCAAATACAATGGTTTTCAATGCTAGAAAACGAAGATCAATAGTTTCTGTTTGGAGATATATGATAAATTTTCCATACGAACTAGTTGACGCTACGATGAGGAATATATGTTCATCTACCTAGGATTCAACACATATTCTTTCCTGTTTATTGCATGGTAAGTCAGTAATTATTCTTCGAAATGTTAATGACTTCTTGGCTTTACTGTTTGTTGGCCATGGGTAAATTTTGGTTAAATGTTTTACTAGTTCTTGAATTTTGGTCGAAGTGTGAACAAAGCAATGACAAAATGGTTAAAGAAGTGATCAACTCTGAAGTTTTGGGCAAAGTTTGAGGAAAAGTAATTTTTTTGAATAATTCCAAACAAATAGTTGGTTAGTTAGTTATATTTTTTTTCCACTTAATGGGTAGTGGGAACATGATGTAAATAGGCCAGTAGAGCCTATGTATTTGTAAGGGATTAACATTTTGGGGGTTAGACTCAATAGCGAAGTTTGTGTGAAAATATATGTTCTTGTATTTTTCGAAGACTGTGTATCACTTTTTTCAAAGTGTTGCATGCATGGATTTTATCTATAGTTTGGGTGCGCATATCTGATATGATGGAGTATTTGGGAATTTCTACAGTTTGTCTACATACACTAAAAGCATTTGAGAAACAATTTTTTTAATAAACAATCATTTTTTCTGGTTTTCTCCTGATTGAGTTTCCACGTTAAAATCTTTGTGTTGACTGTGCATTATGTATTTGTGTGATGTTTACTATTATTTTTCCATTCATGAATGAATAATTATGGATAAATGTATGAATTCAAGCAACATTGTTTAAATTAATGATATGAATATGGATAATGTTGCAAATGATTTCTAGTCGATGGTCATAGTTCTTATTATATTGTAGTTCATTATGTTAGTGGTCGGTATGATGAATATCCACTTAGTCATTATGAAAACTTGGTTCCTGCAATTCCTATAGGTACCTCTGATGAGACTTCATTTGCTCTACAAGTGTTTATGACATGGATAAAATTCGGTCAAGTTGATACCTTGGGTCTTTGTTTGTATGATGTGGTATGAACCTATCTTAGTTTAATTTTGTGCTAACAAATGGTTCCATTGTTGGTACCATGGTCATTGTGAAGGGAACATATTTTGGAATCCAATGAAGCCTGATATTGAGGCATAGTTATATCAGAAGGAAAAGGAATTTGGTTGAGGGTAAAAATGACATCTATGAATGAATCCAAGTCAATGGTTAGGAATGTATGATTACTCGGATATCCACAAAGAATTTTTCATAGAATTTCCTATTCTTCTAAACAAGTTGTTATAATGGTTAACACTCCATAAGAAAATTTTCCAAAGAGGGGATCTTAATATTAAGAGTTCAACACCTGAGTTACTCCAGCAATTATAGTGTGTCAAAAATAAGATCTCAAGGGATTTCAATTTATAGTCCAATAGCATTTTTGAAGGATACATTACTGACTTTTTTGTATATATGTTCAGGTCATATAGAAAATACGAATGAAAAATCTTTGAAGGACCATGAGGAAGATACTCAAATTATTTAAAATTGTGTATTAAGAGGGTGTTATGTCAAATGGAGTTTGTGAAAATGAAATATTCCTAGTAGAGAGATTGTATGTGGAGGGAATGGGTACATCGATGAGAAGAAGGTTTGGGAAGCATGGGAGATGAGATGAGATGATCCTAGAAGAAATAACCGAGAATAATAAATAGTGTGGTTTCCCAAGGAGAGGGCAGAGGTTTTGGTGAAATACGAGGAGAAGGAATATGACTAGGAGAGAGTGTTGGTGTACGAGTGGAAGGGAAGACGACATACAAGGATCACAACTTAATAACAAGTCTTGTGACAAGGAATAATAATAATGAATCATTTTAGAAGACAAGGAGGAGGTTCCATATGCACACCAAACTCGAAGCTACAATATACCCATGACCCCATGTACATCTTGAGTATCAGAGGTAAGAGATAAAAATGTGTTCAAGTTTCTTCTAGAAAATCAAAGTAATAGTAGTAGTCAACATAGTGCTAATAGTGTTCCAAGTAGTATTCCCATGATTTCAAGTTAATTAAGACCATAGACACACAAAATGGCTTGGGACTATATGCAGTTACCTATATTTAATGGAAATGGGTCGAAATACCCAGATCAACATTGTTGTGTGTGTGAAGTTGTATGAATGCATAACAAGTCCAGGATGATGCTATAAAAAGAGCCCATATGATCACGACCTTTAGGGGTTGGGAACTCAATTGGTATATGAGCTTTTATCGTGTTCTTACAGGAAGTACTCAAATTATGATGGCTATTATTATGACTAGATTAATAGATGAGTTCAAGAAACTAAATTCATAGTCATCATGACTTATGGAGTCAAAATCAAGCAATCACCAAAATGAATCTGTTTAGGACTTTGACTAGAGATTCAATACTTTGATGGCTAGAGTGATATTCTAGTTGTCCAATGTACAACATAAGTAGTGGTTCATCTCTGCATTGTTACCCCATATTTGTGTGCCTCTGATCGAATAGAAGATTGTGTCCCAATTCTAGGAATTGGATATTTTTATGAAGTTGGAAGCTTCACCATTAATAGAAACTCATGTTGGCATCATACAGATTCAGTTGTAGTTATCCAATATGTCATTGAAAATTCAAGATATCAAGAAAGGAAAGGAGGTTAATGAATACATATTGTCTGTAATATTGAAGACAAAGGGACATCATAAGGATAATTGTCCATCATTTCATGACTATTTGATTTCAAGAGAACAAAAATCACTCAACCATTCAGGAATGTCATGGTACAGAGTTTTCCAAAAGAGAGGACATCATTAAGAAGAATTCCTTTATTTGCAGAAAATAGTAATTACTCTTCCAAACCTTTACTATAAATTATGTTTTTGTGTTGGGCATGATGGAAAATATTATTGAGCCTATCAATTGTTCCAAGAACATATTGTTGATGCCTATCTAATGAAGGGTGATTAGAAATATCAAGGTGAGCATGAAAATGCATAATTTAACCAGGTAAGAGTTGGATTTCATGGCCACAAAAGAGAAGGATTTGGTTAGTCTTGATGTCGGTTAATATGTTATGAGTGTGTCCAATCGCAAAACTATGCTAGATATTACATGAGTCAAACATCGACGTGTACCTATTGCAAATTGATGCATCATACAATTGAATATTGTCCATAACTCATCATGAAATGGAAAGCAAAGGAAAATCAAATCAGAATATTAAATTCTAGAATACAAATCATAATTCCCAAAAGATTACGACTAGTCCTAAAAAAAATATGTCGACTATTGTACATGTAATAAGAGGAGGAGAAGTGACAATAGAAGATAGAGGGTTTCCTCTCCAGGACATACATACTCGACTAACAACATAAAAAAGGGTGTTGTTTGATGTATAGGAAAAGCAATGGGTTTTTTTCAATGCCTATATTGAATTTATGGATATAAATAATGGTGCTTTGACTTTGGGTACCCCTCAAATATTTGATAGAGGACTAGTATATGCTATGTCATCAAGGTTTGGTTGGTCCATCCCAATCAAGTCATTAGCGAGAGTAAGTGCTCTGAAAATTTTCTTGAAATTATGTTTATCCCTTATTAAAGATGAAGATGCTTTGGAGGAGCTAACTGCTTTGTTAGAAGAACCCAAAGAAGATATTCGATAAGAAAATAATGTCAAATATATATATATATATAAAGAGAAATATTTGTCGAGAATTATGAATGAATGATCAGATTGGTGATTATGATATGGAATTTATCGTGTTATATTTGGGTTCAGATGTCAACATTTTGACAAAGCAAACAGGGGACAACATGTGGAATCCTAAGCTAGTATGGTCTCCTATTCAGCTACAACTGACAAATTGGTTCAAAGATATACTCAGTGGTCATCTCCCATGAGCTCCTCTCAAAGTAGAAGGACTTCAAACTTATGCATATTTTGAGATAATTAAAATTGTCGATGAAACTAACCCATATCCCACACTATTGGGAATTGACTAGGAAATTGAAAATCAAACCACTGAGTATAAAAAATGATTATGTCATTTGAAGAATCAAAGGTGAGGGTAGTTCCTCTATTGGACTCACTAGAAGGGTAATGATATGTAGAACGTATTCCAGGTGAATATCATGAAGGAGATATAAATAATAACTACAACATCTCATCCACACTAGATGATTATGTCAACCAAATGGTTGATGTATAGTTAAGTGGGAGAAGTGTTAGCTCATGTTCATTTGATTCAAAGAAAGCATTGTAAAAATGGTAGAAATGGTTACATGAAGTATCAAAGTGAAATGGTTCTTATATCACAAAGTATTTAAGATGGGTTGGCACTGAGGTATGTTAGTTACCTACATATGAAGGATTGCCTAATATAGATGCATTTCTCATTGAATTTGAAATAAAGGTTCTCAAACAACAGTAGTTGCTATATTTGGATGTGGATTTGAAGGCTACACAGACAACATGGTCGGTCATGCATAAAAAATATGTCTTTATTTGGCCACATTGTTAGAGATTGTTAGAGATTTGATTCAACAACAGAGTTCCTTACAGTGGAGAGAAATACATAGTGTTGGAATTCCTTGCTGACGACATAAATGGATCTACTACAAACTAGAATACTATTCCTAAAAAAGAGTGGGTTCATATGTTTATGCATATGCTAGATGTGATACCAAGAAATTCGTACAGGTCGCTCAAACTATGGTGGGGAAATTCTGATAGGGATAATATTTCTAATAGCATTAAGTACACTTTTATCTATGCTTATGAGAAATTTTCATTCGGTGCAACTCTTGAAGTTATCAAGGAAAATATTTTCGAAGAAATTTATGTACCTATGTTGATTCTATCGTAGCGGAGTACCACAGTTCAAAATGTGATGGAGTGTTATAATATTTTAGGATAACTTGATCATGATGATCCATGATATGTTCACATTCTATAATATGAGGGTAGTAAAGTGTTGGAGGGGTTAAGTATATCATCTAGTTCTTGAAGCCATTAAAATATAATAAGGTAAATACCAGTTCCCCTGAATATATGAAATTTACAAATATTGGTGACTATAGAGACGTTGAGGCTGTTGGGAAAATTATCGACTTACTACATGAATTTCAAGGCCCATTACCAATGATGTTTCTTGAAATAAAGAGAATCATTGGTGAACTTGGTGAGATAAATATTCTGTTAAAATGAGATGCTAATACAGTGAAGTAGATTCCATATAGATTAAACCCGAGGTATAATGAAAAAGTCAAAGCAGATATCGATTGGATGTTGGAAGCAAAAATTATGGAACCTATTGAAGAATCATTATGAATCAGTTCTATGGTCATCTAGGATAATAAAAATGGGGAAGTTCGTATTTGTTTTCATCTATGGAAACTTAACAATGCCTTCCTACATGACCCCTTTCCCACACCTTTTACTGATGAAGTCTTGGAGAGTGTTGAAGGAAAATAGGTATATTCTTTCACTGATGGAGTTTTTGGATACCATCATATTTAGATCAGAAAATAAGATTAGTATAAGAATACATTTTCAACAAAGTAAGGATGATTTCAATACACATTAATGCCTTTCATCCTTAAGAATGCTCCTTCTATATTTTCCAATATTGTGGTTTCCACATTTGAAGAGTTTATTCACAAATTACTAGAATTTAATTTTGATGACTTGATAGTCTATGGACTGATTGATATTTACATTAAGAGTCATTGGTCAATTCTAGATCCTTGCAGATAATTCAAATTTATTTAAATTTGAAGAAGTGCATATTATGTGAACCCTTTGGCATTATATTGGGTCATGTTGTTTGAAAGGAAGGAATGTTGATAGATCTTACAAAAATGGTTATTATAGTTGATTTCCCCCCAACTACATTAGTGAAATAACATTGAACTAAATTGGGGCATATAAGTCATTATCATGAATTTATTAGGGGGTATGTTTAAATCACTGCCCTAATAGAGAAATTGTTGAAGGAAGATGGGAATTTATATTGGAATGAAGAGTGTCAAAATAAGCTTGATACGCTCAAGGAAAAATGGATTTAGCTACTATCATAGTTTTCCCTAATTGGTGAAAATAATTATATGTTCATGTGGATGCCTCATCTGTAGCTCATGGTGGAGTGTTAGCATAACCCAAGTGAAGGGTCTATCAACAATTTTATTGTATTTACTAGCAGAGCACTATCAACTACAAAAAATAATTATACTACAAGGTGAAAGGAAGGACTTGCCATGGTTTCTGCATTAAAAAAGGTTCTAGCATTATTTATTGGGTTGAAATTTTAAGATGTTCACATATAATTGTACTTTGAAAATTTTGCAAAATAAGCCACTTGTCATGGGGGGATGGGGGGGGGGAGATTTTTTTATGGATTCTTATCTTCCAATTGTTTGATTTTGTGATTGTTTTTAAACAATGGGGAGTAAGTATTGGACGTGACCACATTTTGTGTTTGTAAACAAGGGAAGAACTGGCTAACCTAGATGATAATTTATCGGATGCACAACTCTTTGCAGTTAAAATGGTCGATGGTTATTATGAAGTAATTATACATTTATTTACCATAATATGTGCATCAGAAGGGTATAACACAATACAAAAGAAACAATTGGTTATTAAGGATGGGTATTTCCAATTGATAAGGGGACAATTATACAGAATGGGACTGGATGAAATCTTGTGTCACTATGTATTGGATTATGAGCTACCACTCACCATAGAAGATGCTGATGAGGGGGTGGAAGAAGGACACTATGCAAGGAAAGTGATCGTACAAAATATTGTGATGGTTTTGTTTTGGTGTCCTACACTACATTGGAATTCCCATGAATATTGTAAGAGATGTGACATCTACCAAAGAACCAGGAAGTCATCATGATGGGATGATATTCCCTTGAAATCGAACATAACACTACATGGATTTTATAAGTGGGTTGTTGAATTTTTTTGTCCCATAAAAATACCTGGTGAAATAACATGTCCTAGATATATAATAATCACGATGCATTACTTAACCAATGGTAAGCACAACATAACAATTACAAGAGACAAAGGACACAAAGCATTTCACCCGGGAAAACCAAGAAGGTGAAAAACCTGCAACTTCCTCAGAGATAGACTAAGCCCCAATACAAAATATCACAAGGATCAACCCACAAAGATAATTCTCTCCAGCAGCTATGCCTCCTGCACTTGTGCGCACTCATCTTTCTCACTTGTGTGAAGGGAGTGAATGAATAAAATGAGAGACACAACCTCTCTATTTATACACTCACTTAACTTGTCTTTAACCCTAACTGGGTTGACCTCCCAAGGAGGTCTAATACCCCATCCACATGTCATCTACTGGGTTGAGCCCTTCTCGGTGGTCTAATAACCCATCAAGTATAAGTTGTGACACTTACAATAATACTTGCAATACTTACGACACTTAGAATACAAATGACGACACTTCTGATTAAGGAGGAATTTAACATCTCCATCAGTAATAAAATATTGTCCAAGTAAAATACATAGAAGAATATCTTCCAAAGTTACAAATACATCAACACTCCCTATTAACTAGGAAGGTATTCTCTAGACACAGGTCAACAATATATGTCGGCACAAGTCTTCAATTCTAGAGCTGGATCATCATCACTGGAATACAGAGCATCATCATCACTATTGTTGTACATCGACATCTCAATTAATGGCCTACCTCATAGTTCTTCTTATCATAGGAAGTTATACAAAGCCGACCCTTTTTCATGCAAGTTGTAGGCCTACCCTTCTATATGTCTTCATCATCTTTGGCCATAGTGTGGAGTCCTCAGGATTGATTACATGCATCAATAATCCTAGCACAGAATATAGGATCTCCAAGGATCTTTTACATGTGACCATCACAAAACCTTGAAAGAGAATCCTATCACAGACTATAGGATCTCCCAGGATATTTTCTATGTGACTACCACCACAAAACCTCAAAAGAGAATCCTAGCACAGACTCTAGGATCTCCCGGGATCTTTTTTATGTGGTCAGGAAAAACCTTAAAAGAGTCTCTTGTAACTTGGAAGAACTATAAAGAGAATCCCAACACTTTTACCAGCACATAGCTCAACCTATCGGATCTCCAAGGTTGACTACATGCCTCTAGTAGAAAAACCTCGAAAGAGCATTCTAGCACAGACTATAGGATATCCTCGGATCTTTTCTATGCTAGCTGTAGCAAAACATTGAAAGAGCATCCTAGAAAATAGTATAGGATCTCCTAGGATCTTTTATGTGCTACCTACCCAAGTTGTCCATGGCCAACATGTAGCAAAACCTCAAAAGAGAACCCGAGCATAGACTATCGAATCTCTAAGGATCTGTTACATGCTATCTATACAACCTATCCATAGAGTATCATCCTCATACTCATCACAACATCATCTTGGTGCATATCATCATCATATGATCATCTTGATCATCATCATAGCAGAAACTGAAGCATCATCCCGACGCTCATCACACAACGCTTACGTTCACAACCATGGTAAGGATCCTCCTACAATGCTTGGTATGGCTCCTACAAATGTGTCCCATCACTTCTTCCTTGAAGTATCTTCTATCTAAAGAATACTAAGCCTCTCTCTAAAGTACTCTAACTTCACCCTGGTTAGTGGTTTGGTCAACAGATCTTCTACCTACTCATCTATCCCAACATACTGGAGCTTCACTGCTCCTCTCTGCACCATATCCTTGATATAGTTATATTTGATCTCGATGTGATTCGAGCTGTCATGGAACATCAGGTTCTTAGACAACTTCACACAACTCTTGTTGCCACAGAAGATATAGGTAGCATCTAATAGGAGATAAAATAACTCAGATAGTAACTTCCTAAGCCATAATGCCTCACAACTACTGAACAAGCTATGGTTTACTCTACTTTGGCTGTACTCAGTGCTACATAGGATTTCTTCCTACTAAACCAAGATATCAAACCTGATCCCCTAATGAAGAAGCAACTCGAGGTGCTCTTTCTATCTGCAACACTTCTTGCTCAATCTGAATCAACATAACCCTCCAGGTTAAAATTTTGATTCACATCATACTTGAGCCCATAATCAATTGTACCCTTCAGGTACCTCAGAATATGCTTTACAATAATTAGGTGAACATGTTTAGGATTTGTCAGAAACTGGCTCAAGGTGTTCACTGCAAATCAAATATCTAGTCTCATGTTCGTTAGGTACACCAAGGACCTAATCATTTGACGATACATCATTACATCAACCGACTTTGATGAGGCATCACTCAATAGATTCAGGTTCGATGCCATAGGTGTGGCCATGGCCTTGCAGTCTATCATCCCGAACCTCTTCAGGATATCTACTACATACTTCCATTGTCTAAGGAATATTCCATATGCACTCTATGCCATACCTCCATATCTAGAAAGTAATGCATCATGCCCAAGTTCTTCATCTTGAACTCGACAGCAAGCCTTCTCTTCATGTTGCCAATCAATCTATCCTCACCTGTTACAAACAGGTCATCCACATATAATTGGAGTATCATGGGATTTCCTTCATCAACCTTGTAGTAAATGCTGGAATCTGCTTTACTCTTGGTAAAGCTGAAACTTGACAAGAATTTGTCAATCATTCCATACCATGTCCTAGGAGCTTGCTTAGAGGCATACAAAGCTTTCTTCAATCTACACACATATGACTCCCTGTTATGTGTCTCAAAACCAAGTGGCTTCTCCACATACACTTCCTCTTCGATTAGACCATTCAAGAAATCTATCTTGACATCCATCTAGTGTATCTTCTATTTCATCACTGTAGCTAGGGAAAGTATTGTTCTGATGGAAGTGTATCTAGCTATAGGAGCAAAATTCTCTTCATAATCTATCCCCTCTTTTTGGGAGAAGCCACGAGCAACAAATATTTCCTTGTATTTCTCTATGCTACTATCTACAACATGCTTGATCTTATAGATCCTCTTGGAAGTCACAACAAACACCCCATTTGGTCTTAGAACCACTTCCTAAACAATGATTCGTCATGATCAACTAGTGTTCCTTGACCATGGCATCCTTCTGTTGCAGCTGCAACAATTTCCCAAAATTCCCAAAAAAATTTAGGACCCTCCTTTGTTTGGATTAGTTCAATTTTCTTATTTGAGTTGGTCTAATAATGATTTCTAAGAATGATTTTCTAATGCTTGAATTGATTTACCACTTGTTAGATTCTCCCTCTTACCGCTTGAAATAATCCACTGTATGATCAAGCTTTATCGCTGCCTTTGAATGTTCAAATCAGAAATTTGTTTGGTTGAAGCCCCGCCGTTACAGATGGATAATTGGTTTTGGCTTCGTTACTTTTCTCCGATACGCTGGTTCTCACATCGACTGCTTTTTGGTTTTGCATTGGAACTCTTATTAATTCTTCTCCCTTCGTTGCGGACGGCAAGCTGCTTCCCCTCCCGATCATTGCTTTAATGTTTCGATTCCTGCTTTGTTGTTTTCGCCGATCTCGTAAGTCATGGGATTCCACCGTTGTGGCTGCGGAAAGATTTATTTTTCCAGTTGACTAATAGTTTTCAACTCCGACGTTGCAGAAGGTCACACGTTTTACTCTTCTGCCATTGCAGCTGCAAAAGGAATAACCCTTTCGATCTTTAGTCATGCACTCTTCCGATTCGGGTCTTATTTGGCGAAGCATGATATCCTTTTGGTATCCATTGTTGCAGCTCTGTTTCTTCTTTCATTGCGATGTTAGAAATCCGATGCATGGTTATTTGTCACCCGGTTATTTCCGCCATTGTGGATGGATCTATGGTTTGGTCTTCTTCCATTGCGGAAAGAAATTCACTTTCGTCTTCCGATCCAAATGTCTCCGACGTCCGAGCTTTTGACCTTTCCCCACCACGCATGTTGACTATATATAGATCACGGGGGCTTCACTTGTTGACCAATATCCTATCATGTTAGTTCATATTGTGGGTTTTAAAATTATAAAAAACCGAACCAATATATTGTAGGTATTGGGGGGATGAGGGGTTTAAGGTGGGGGTGGGTAGGGTGGTTTATAAGGATTGAGGTATAAAAAGGGGTGGGGAGGAGATTTTAAGTATTGGGAGGGGGTTTCAACAAAAATATTTTGGGTCAATATTTCTCGAATTTAAGGGTATTCTTTAATATCCCACGATCGCACGTGCTATGTGAGAGGTTCACTAAGTGAAGTCCCCGTGATATAGATGGGGTTGGGATTGTTGGATTATCTTATTATTCTACGCATTTTTTTACTGTTACCATTCCAGCTGTCAAAATCGTTGCTGTCACTCGCTCATGTTCGCTCGGTCCCCTGTTTTTGGTACATGCAGTCGAGATGTCTCAACTATAAAGCTCGAAAGGCCTCTCCATGCAGGTTACGTTGCAGTGCTAGGTAGGCTCGTACTTACCTTTCCCCATTTCATTTGAGCATTTGATGAGGTTTTCCACGGTTAGGTTTTGGTTGTGTTCATTTTCTTCACCTCGTTAGATACCTGCATATAGTAGAGGGGGGGTCATATTATGACTATTAGCGCGAGTGTTTTGACCCGCAAAAGTAGTATTTTTCCCATGGCCGTTTGTTTGCAACCTTGCGCGTAGTAAATGGGGGTTTGGTGCAGACAACCATTACACTGTCTGCACCAAGTTGCCCTGTGTGATGATGATTTTGCAGGGGAAGGTCTTTGTGGTTTTCCTAGAGCATCTGGTGGTTTCCCCCTTTTGTTGTGATTTTCATATTACCCGCATCCTTGAATAGCAAGCGTTTTGCCGCACTGTTCCGCGCATAGTCGATTTTAAACCCTAACCGGTGGAGGGGATATGTCACGGCTTTTAGCTTGTTAGCCATAAATCACATGGGTAGTGGTTTTGTTCAAAACTCCACTAAAGGCTTGGGTAGTTTTCCCCTGTCTGTCTTGCACAGTGAAATGATAATGGCACCCGCAGAGAGTGGAAGTTTTAGTCGTGTTAATGTAAATGTTTTTCCCGCGAACAGCATGAGTCTTTTTCATTTTTATATAGATTTCATTCCTGCTGGATTTTATTCTTAGAACTATTCTGGTATTGAAGAGCGGGGATAGTTTGCATATATGTGCTTTATTTGACTGATTTCCATCATTCTAGACATAGACAAAGTCACTGAACACTGCACATTGTGTTTCAATGGTTCTGGTAGTTAGGCCATTTATGCTTATATATATGCATATATTTGCTTCATTGATTGATTACTATCATGTTAAGAATAGAAGAAAGGACACACTACACATTGATGTCTACAAGTTTGTCACTCAGCCAAAATGGATTAATGTTAAAATTTTATGGCAGGAAGAGTTCGCAATGTCAAAGAGGCAAAAGAAGAAGGCCCCTGTGGTCGAGGAAGAGCCCGAAGTAGAAACTGTCACCAAAACAAAATATATATATGAGGACACTAAATGTATTTCTAGTGTTGAAACTGAATACCAGTGGGGGGAAATATATAGACTGATCACACACAGAGAGGTTCCTGACATGGGCTTAGAAGAAAAATCCATATATGCCAACATAGAAAGATCTTCACTAATGAAGATCGCCATGAGACCAGAGTTGTTACCGTGCTCTAAAGTAATTGGTGGGATTCTGCCCCGAGAAGATGTCACAACAATGGTTCTGGAAAATGTTGAAAGATAGGGCTATGCTGCATATAGCCCTGTATATGAAGCATTGGCTTACCACCTTCCAGGAGCCCAAGTATTTTTATCTGATGATTGGTTGAACAACATTAGAATGGACCCGGTAGAGACTCTTAAAAAAATGTTGTTGGAGGGAAAACATTACAGATATATACCAACGGGTGATTATGATACGGAAAGCTTAAGGGCCCCCTATAGGTTCATAGCTTTAAAGCTGAACAGGATTTTTGGAAGAGCACACCGTAGGTTCTTCAAGTTAGAATGGATCCCAATCATTTTTTATGTTGCAATCCAAAGGACAATTTTCAACTAGGCCAGCATTGCATCAAATAGTCTTTCAGCTTGCTTGGCTTCAGCTTTGGGAGGATTGTCCCAAAAGAGGTCTGAATTCTTTATGAGTTCCATACTTGTAGACTGTATATTGTGCAATCAGCCTTTCCCCAGCCTTAGGTGCATCTGGGATAGGGAAAGAATGCCTATCTATTATGCTTATAAACCACTATGGGCACATAAATATCACAGCCATTACTGAGAAGTCTATGAACACTTCATCATGCCCTTATACATGCTCATTTTCCTAAAAGAGTGTGATTGTATGTCAGACGAGGCACTGCAAGTAATAGAGGAGTATGTAGACTACTATTTGCCTGAAAATGGTCTGTACTTGAGGATGTTTGGAGGTTCAAGAGCTCCTTCCCTGCTGCCCAAATACGCCACTAATTACATCATCCACAAGGAGGTAGTTAGGCAAGTCTTCTTGGATGGCATAGGGAGTTTCTTGTTTGAGCATATGAAGAATGCCTATCCTCCTTTTCCCTTCAAGTTAGGAAGCCACAGATTCACCAAGGTGAAGAAAGCGAGTGAATTTGTAGAAGAATTAGAAAGGTTTCATTTTGGCAAGATGCCATTCCATCGAAATGACTCCCAAGGTAAAGTAGTTGAGCATTGCAAAGAAAACAATGTACACTTTGAGTACACCAACCATTGGGATAGGGAAGAATCTATCTTCTACAATGCACTGAATATGACAGCCTTGAGGAGGAGGTTCAAGAAAAAGATAGTCACCAAAGGTGGGAAGGGAGATGAACAAGCAAAAGCTGAGGAAGACGCCAAGAGAAGAAATGAGGAAGCCCAAAGGTTGAAACAGGAAGCTGCAGGGTGGCTGCACACAGAAGAAGAAGAGAAAAGAAAGGCTGCTCAGGAAGCAGCTGAGAATGAGGAAGAAGAAAAGAAAAGGAAGCTCGATGAGGAGCTACAAAAGCAAGAAGCAGAAAGACTTAAGCCGAGACAGACAGGAATAGAGCAGTCAGCTTCTGATATAGCTGGGGAATAGACCCAAGACATGGAGAACCCCATGGTATAGGACCCACAAGTACCTACTGCCAACACACCCATGGTCCCCACTCTCAAGCTTGTCCCTTTTGTACAGAAAAAAGGAGAAGAAATCCTTGATTTCAATACTATTTTCTACGATAGGCCAATAAAGAGGATAGTGAAGAGAACAGAAAGGAGGATTGAAATAGGAGGTCTTCCTGTTAAAATGATAATGGATACGGCTGTTGTGTTGGGAACAGACAGGGATCTGAGGTTCACCATTAGAGCCTGAGTAGCACTGATTCAAGCTTCGGAAGATAATGTGGACAGGATCATGACAGACTTGGAGTTATCTAAGAAATCCTCTACTCAATTGAAAGACACCTTGAGGAAAGAGAGAGAGGAAGGGAATAGGCTGAAGTGGAAGTATGAAGACATGCAGAGGGAGATAAAGGCTTCTAAGACTGAATTACAGGCCCTGCAAGTAGAAAGACGGGTCAAAGAAACAACACAAGAATGCCTGGAGAAAGTGTAGAAAGAATATCAAGAGCTAAAGATGGAAAAGGAATGGCTGCAGGAAAAGGTAGAAGAGCTAGAAGAGCAGCAAAAGATTATCTTGGAGGCCAGTGAGCTGCACACCCAGGAACAAGAAAAGAAAGATCAAGAGCATATTTCTTCTTTAACAACTGCTCTGGAGGAAGCAAGGGAGCAGCAGGTCAACCTCTAGCCATTCCAAGATCATTTCTTGGCCCAGAAGGATAAGATGCTACAGCTACAGACTGTTGTAGAAGAGGAGAGATGTAAATCACTACAAATAGATGGCAATTTGGAGGAAATCCTGGAAACCTCCTCTTACTTTGTAGATCGATCTTAGGACGTCCTTGAAGTCCTGACTGCTGGAATGGAAAGGCTGGAAAATAATGAAGAAATTCCAGCAGAACTGCCATCAAAGGATACACAGGCCTTCAAGAAGGATTATGAATTGCTAGAATTTGCTATAAATACCGCAGAGGATTTCAAAAAAGCAGTTAAGAAGACGAAAGGAGCATGCACCAAGTTTTTCAGAAGGCTTCTCATTACCTACAACCGGTGCTAGATAGAAGCTGAGCAGAGGCTTGAGGCTTTCCCATATCACAATGCCTTTGTGGAGCTGTTGCAGAAGAGATACTAGGAGGAGTGTTATAGCGGATTTCACCACACTAGGTGAATCACATATTGTATTGCCTTCCCCTATCCTGCTGCATACTCATTATTCCCTATGGACCATTTGTTGTCTTTTGATGTATCATTGACCATCCCTAAAACATTACAAAAATGATATACGCGTCCTTTTCCCCGATAACCACGTACATACGCGGATATACCCTCTATAGTCGCGTACATCGGGATGTGTGCATAGTCCAAAACTGTTGGACCATTCCTTGCCTTGAATCCGACTCATATGACTCCTGGCC